>RJWK010041550.1:0-19525 GCA_004363435.1 Platanista minor | reverse complement strand
ACCTCTGTCCCCACGCACTCCTTCACTCCCTCCTGCGTTCATCCGCCAGTGCTTTGGGGGGCACCTGCTCAACGATCCTGAGCGGAAGAGGTGCCACCGTGCTTGGGCACCAGGCCCCCCCCGTGGGCCACGGAGGGAAGGACAGGAGACCTCTGTGTGCACCTCAGTTTCTGCATTCAGCCTGCTGGCAGTTCGTCGGGTTGTGGGCAGATGTGTGAGCTGGGGGGTGGGGGGTTGGTCCTCTGGTTTTGTGGGGTGGGTGGAGGTGAGGCAAACCCCCCTCCGTGGGTGCCCCCTGAGCTGTCTCCTTGTGGGGCTCTCCGAGGATGGCTGGGTAGTAAAGAGCTGATTCACACCACAGGGCACCTGGAGACCCGAGTGCGAAAGTTATAATTAAAGTTGCTCTTGAGCAACCCAAAGGCCCATCTCCCTCTGCGGCCTGTGCTAACCCTGTAAGAGTGGGACTGAACTGAATTCTCTCTAGTTGTGGCTTGTTTGGCATGGGGTTTGGCATGGGGAGGGAGAGGACTTGGGCTTCTAGCAGATTTGGGGTGGGTCCTACCAAGAGGGCCCGGGAAATCAGGCAGCGGGCCCCCAGCAGCTCCGGCCCCAGCCATCATTTCCTCCGGGCCTGCGCTGAAGACGCTGACCAGACTCAGCCCCTGACCAGGCCGGTGGGGCCGCAGGTGGGTGCCGGGCCTGAGTCCTGTTGTCGGGGCCGCTGCACCCCTCTGGTTCAGGTATGTGGGAGAGGTCTGAGTGGGTGTCTTGGGCAGCAAAGGTTTTCCTCTCTTGTCCCCCCTGCCCAGGGATTCAGGATGAGCCAAGGATTCAGGATGAGCCAAGTTCAACCTTTCTGATTGCTGATGGGCTGTGTTTTTATTTCCACTTCCCGCTCCTTTCAGGGTGAGGTTTACGGCTTCCGTCTGTAAAAGGGATCTGCTCCCCGGTCATTCTGTGACTTGACAGGTTCCAGCCCATGACACTGAGGGCCCTTTTTAAAAATTCACGTTGAGTCCTTATGAGCGCTGGTGGTTTGAGGAGCAGGCTGGGCAGGTATAGAAGTCACCAAAGTCACCTGGGCTGCGGAATTGTAAGGGGGCGCCTTGCAGGCCAGATGCTGGGTCAGTGCTGGGGGCTGGCCATGGACCAGAGGACACAGTCCCTGCTCTGCTTCCCTGGGGAGCTCAGCCATCAGCTTTCTTGTAGTTGATAATAGCTTTACTGAGAAATAATTCACTTTCCAGAAAATTCAGTCTTTTAAAGTGTACAATTCAGTGGTTTTTGTATATTCACAAAGTTAGGCAACCATCACCACTAATTCCAGAATATTTTTATCACCCCCTCAAAGAGATCTATTAGCAGTAGCTTTCCATTCCCAACTCCCTGCTCCCAGCCCCTGGCAACCACGAATCTGCTTTCTGTCTCCATGAATTTGCCTATTCTAGGTATTTTATTTAAGTGGAATCATATAGTAGGTGGCCTTTTCTGTCTGGCTTCTTTCACTTAGTGTAATGTTTTCAAGGTTCATCCATATGTAACATGTCCATGTTCCATTTCTATTTATGACTGAATAGTATTCCATTTTATGGCTGCATCACATTCTGTTTATCTATTCATCAATTGATGGGCATTTGGGCTGTGTCCACTTTGTAGCTCTTTTGAATCATGCTGCAGTGAGCATTGGTGTCCAGGTTTGGGTGTGGACATGTGTTTTCATTTCTCTTGGGGAATTGCAGGGTCACTTGGGAAAGCTTGGCTCACCAGCACTGAGTCGGGGGTGCCCTGTTGGTCCTTCGGGCCCCACCCCCAGTGGCTGTGAGCATCTTGCATATCATGTCTCGAATCTGTGTCTCTGTGCAATTTGCTGGGGGTTCTTTTGTTTTCACTATGAGTCCAGGGCCAAGCTCCGTGGAACAGGATGAATCGACGTGGAATCAATGCATGGATGAGTTGGGGGCGGGGGGCGGGAGCAGAGAAGCCCGTTGGGTCTGCAGCTGGGGCCTGTCACTGACTTCTAATTTCCTTTGCCTGCATGGGCCCCAGAACAAGGCAGAAAGGGGAAATGGAAGGCTTGTGTGTGCTCTTCCAGGGAGACAGGGAAGCATGCAGCAGTGAGCTAGTCAGTGCGAGAGGAAGTGGGTGGATGGAAGGAGTGGGTGGGTTTGGCGTACCCTCCCCCAGGGGGATGTGCCCCTCTCTCCACCAGCCTTGGCCCCGAGGTGTGGTGGGGGGGGGGTGGTTGGAGGTGTTTCCTTCCTGGGAGGGTGGAAATGTAGGGTAGGGGGCTGCCTCTGGGATCGAAGGGGAGGGGGTGAGGGTGGCCACAGTTCTCCCAGATCTGCAGGAGCTACATGCTACAGCGTTTCTGGACTGTTCTGTGCATCACACGCAGAAAAGTTAAGCTGTAGAGAGAATGCATGTCGGTTGTCTTTTTAAACCACCGCACAAGTGCAGCCAGGAAGGGCCCACCCCTGCACACGTCTGGGCGCCCGCTGTGTCCACTCTCAGCATCGCAGCCCGGGAGCGCGCTGGGGAGGGCCCACTGGCGCGGTCTCGGGTCTCGGGAAGGCAGCGGAGTGGCCAGGCTCCCTCCCTCCTCCTCTGGGCCCTCCCCGCCCGGCAGCTGGAGGGACCTCTGCTTCTCACCAGTTCTCAGGCAGAAATTACCATATGAATGTGGCTCCCTCCCGGAGCCGCAGGCTGGGTGGGGAGTCTTGGTAGGGGCAGGCTTCCACCCTCGGGGGCCTCCCGGTTCTGTGCTGACCATTGCACAGATCGATCTGGTGGAAGACGCCGGGCATTTTCGATCCACAGTAGGTACCCTCTGGATGCGGAGGGTGCGGGGGTGGGGGGGTGGGTTGGGGTCTGCCGGCGGGCAGGGCAGAGCCTGCTGGGTCCCAGCAAGTGTGGGAGGCCCCGGGGACAGGCGTGCTCCCTCCTTTAACTTTCGTCTCAACTTGTAGGAGAACGTGTTGTTACTGTAGCTCTTGTTATTTTGGTCTGATGTCAAAAGTCTCAGCTAATTACAGCAGGAAATGTAGACTCTAAGGAAGGATGTGAGGACGAGGATCGGGAAGGATAAAGCAAATCTGAGCACTCTGTACACTGTAAAGTGCTGTGCACAGGCCAGCCCAAGGGTCAGCCCTCCTCTGATGGCCCAGCCCACAAATTAATGGATACCTAGTGACTGATAGTCTGTCCACTCCATGTAGGGGACCCACTGCTCGCCAAAGCACCGGCCAGGCAGGCCAGGCCAGCTGCAGCATGAGTGCAGCGTGGCTGAGGTTTCAGAGTGGGTTTCAGAGCCCAGGGTGGGTCCAGGTGTTCGAACCTGAGCCCCCTGCACACCAGCCCTGCCTGTCTCAAGCTTCTGGGAGAAACCCCACGTGCCTTGAAGCCCCTGTTAAGGGTGGGTGAGGAAGGCGGTAGGGATTAGGGACCGCCCAGTCTCCCCACCCCAGTGGGTGCCCCCATCCCCCCACTGACTGTTTCTCCGAGCAAAATGTCCTGAATGGGCAGGAGCTGCCCCAGGATGTCCACCCATCCTTCCGCCGAGGTGCTTTGTGGCTGCAGAAGGAGGATAGAAACCAGAAATTGTTCACATCTCATTCACACACTGCCACACACTGAAAGCCGAACGAGGGGGAAGCCCATGGGAAAGGATGCAGGCCAGCACTGCGGGAACCTCGCAGAGGGGCCAGGGCTGGAGAGTCGCCACCTGGATTGATCTGGGAGCAGCAGCCGGCGCAATGCTCTGGGAAGAGAGGAGGGCAGGAGGAAAGGGCAGTGAGCTCACCTTTCATTCATTCATTCATTCAACATCTTACTTACTGGGCGCTCGGATGTGTAAGGTTTTGTGAGCAGCAAAGGAGACAGACCCAGGCGTTCAGCAGAGGAAGACAAAATCTGCAATTACAAGTAGTGCACAGGGCCACTCCGGAAGAGAACCACGGGACCCAACGGGAGTCCCCCTGAGCAGTGCTGAGGGAGAAACTCTCTGAGGAACCTTGTTTGAGCCGCAGAAAGGAGCCAGGGAGACAGTGCACATATCAAAACTGGAGAGGTGGGCATGTACTTGTATTTTATTAACAAATGCTTAGAGCATTTACAGTGCCAGGCACTATTTGTGCTTTGTAAGTATCTCATTTGGTCCTCATAGTACTCTTACGAGGCAAGTATTGTTATCCCATTTCACACATAAGAAAATTGAGGCACAGAGAGGTTAAGTTACTTGCTCAGGGTCACACAGGGAGTCTGGGATGGAACAGGATTCTGGGGCCTCAGGATCTTGTGTTTTCCCAGGTGCAGGGAGAACTAGTTAGGGTTTCAAGCCAGGGGAATGATGCGATTCATTTGTTTTAAACAGGCCTTCCTGGTGCTTTGAGAAGGATGGACTGCGGGGGAGGGCAATTGATGGCGATGGTTTGGATTGTGGGAGCTGTGGAGGGAGGGAGGCAGGGCGACTGCCTGCAGTTGTGTCGGATTCGGATGGATAGGACTTTGGGGTGGATGATTGGATCTGGGGAGATGGAAGGGGGGGCCCAAGGCTGGCCCCTGGATTTCTAGCTGTCATAAATGGATGCATGGAGATGCCATTATTCACAGGGGCAGGGGGTGGGGTGGGGAGGGTAGGCTTGAGGTCCAGAGTAGAGTCTGGGGCATGTTCAGTGGGAGACGTCTAGACTTCACTAGGGCAGGGGCCACAGATACCCAGTTCTGGGCAGGGGGCCTGCCATAGCGGGACATCTCTGCTGAGTCATGAGGGACTCAGGGGACCCGTGAGGTTGGCACTGGTGTATGAATCTGGACAGAGTTTGGCATTCGATGCCCAGAGGATGGGCGAAATCACTGGGGAGAGTGTCCAGCTGGGACCAGACCTGGTTCTGTAGGTGGAGGAGGAGCCAGCGAGGCGGCTGGGAACCAATAGCCAGAGACAGAGGAGAATCAGCAGAGGAAAAGCTGGGCCGTCAGGGCTGCATCCTTGCGAGTTGGGGTGAGGGGTGACCCCTGTGCGTTTGCTCTTCAGAGTATGGGCGGCTCCATCTGGTCAGAGGTCGCCCCAAGCTTCATGCACAGTGGGGGCATGCAGGGGCCGCAGGAAGCTGGGCCATTCCCGCTTCGCTCTGGTGTCCGACCCACATGCGGCTCAGGGGTGTCTGTGCCCCCTGCCCGCGGCCAGCTTCTCCCCGGGGCAGTGTTTCAAGGGTGATGAACGTGTCTCTCAAGGGGTGGCCAGGCAGCTGTCCACACACACTGCTTTTTTTCTGGAGTGAGCCTGGGGTAGGTGGGTGTGTGTGTCTCTGAGGCTGCTTGGGTAGGCGGGCCATCCATCTTCATCCTCACCTCCGAGAGCCTTTGAAGTCATGGCTTAGGGTGCGTCTTAAGATTTCACAGGCCTGCTCTGGTGCATCCTCTCCCCTGAGTGGCTCCCTTGGGAGAACAGGGGCTCAAGGTTGTGTGGGGCGGGGAGCAGTGGGGTCTTGCCGATAGGCAGGGCTCTGAGCAGCCCTGCAGGCAGGTGGGCACAGTCTAGGTGGGCTGTCTGCAGAGCGCACGAGGAGGGAGCCATGTAAGGGGCCTTGCAGGTTCCCAGGCCATGAGCACACTGCTTCCTGACCTGCTGCCCGGAGTTGGCTGGGGGGCGGGGGGACATGACTCCAGCTCCCCCTAGGTCACATCAGCCCGGAGCTGGGGCTGCCATTGGATGGCTGACATCGTTCTAAATGGAGCTGCTGACCCTTCGTTTCTTCTCCCCCAACCTTCCCAGACCCTCCAGCCAGTGGTACGAAGTGTCCTGCCTCCTTAAAGGGTCATTGGTCAGTCTTCCACTCCTGCCCCAGGAATTACCCCCTCCCCGCTTGTCCCCCTCCCTGGCCCTGCCTTCAGTCCCTGCCTCTCTGCCTCTCTGAAGGGACCAGGGCGGGGGGAGACCTTAGGCAGCATCCCGGAGCCTGAGTGGACAGATCTGCACAAGAGAAGGGCATTGCTTGGTACCTTTGAGGGGAAAAGCTCTTTTCCTACTTAGCTCCAGGCAGCGGGACGCCCTGTTGCACCCCAGAGACCCCTGTCTAGTTCGTGTTATTTTAAATGATCTCATCAGTTGCGGGAGGTGGAGCCCCCAGCCCCCCCAGCCTCCCCAGCTATGGAGCTCTGGTGTGCATCTGCTGACAGTCCTGCTGATACCAGAGGGGGCTGGGGGAGGGATGCTCTGCCCCTCCCCCCCTTAGGGGGACATCCCTGATAAGAGGAAATTCCACCCTGTGACAAATGGCTACTTTCCACCCATCAGAGGGGGGAGATCTTTTCTTTCTCTCTTTAACTTGGCAAGCATTTGCCAAGAATTAACGGAGTCATCTCTGTGGCCGGCTGCTTTGGACGCGGTGGGCGGGCTGGCCAGGGCCGGATTCTGGGTTTGCCTTGGGGCAGGGGCCCATCTTGCTGGAAGGTTCCCTGGGGTGGGAGGCGGCTCGGGGGCACATTCCCTGATCCTGCGAGGTGAGTGGGCGGTGGAACAGGAAATGAAAGATAAATCCCTTGACACAGGAAGTCGGAGGCCTCTTCCCTGGCCTTCACCGCCGCATCAATTCTGCAGGCTGCTTTTTAGGAAGTGAATGGGACGGAGTGCAGGTTGGAGCCTGCTCTGACCAAAGACTGATGTATCAATAGGCCGCTGAGCCCGGGGTGAGGAGCTCGGCTGGA
Source organism: Platanista minor (assembly GCA_004363435.1). Lineage (NCBI taxonomy): Eukaryota > Metazoa > Chordata > Mammalia > Artiodactyla > Platanistidae > Platanista > Platanista minor. The sequence continues at coordinate 12,823 of RJWK010041550.1, read as the reverse complement.
AGAGGAGGCGGGAGGCGGGCTGGAAATGAGAGAACAGATGGGGCCTCTTCCAGAAGCGGGGCGGGCTCAGAGTTGGACGCTGTCCAAATCTGGCTCTAACGACCGACGCCAATTGAAACCGTGTTGGCAGAAATGAAGAGCTTCTTGAGATTCTTTCCTGGACAAAAGAGAAGAAGTTTGCTTCAGAGGGTTTGGCGAGAGAAAAGGGCAGGCAGTAAGAGTGGAGAATGCCCCCCTCCAGGACTTTGGGGCGCCCTGGGCCTCTGAATGAATAGAGTCGGGTGAGGACGGCGCTGTTCCTGCCGGCGCTGTTCCTGCCGGCGCTGTTCCTGCCGTGACCTCTCCCAGGTCCCGCAAAGGGCGCAGGGTCGTGGGAACTCTTTCCACCCAATCTCTCCTCACACAGAAACCGTAAAGCTACAGTTTCATTTTGGGTCTCCTCTTGGGAAAGAGTGGGGGCTCCAACGGGGAGAGATGCAGCCCTTGCATTTGTAAAACCCTGTCTTTCTCTGGAGAGGCCTTCACCTTTGTGCTGGATTTCTAAGCTGGGTTTCAGGCCAGAGGGCAAAGTCTCAGATTTCTGGCCTCACGCTTACTGATCAGACTTCGGGGAGATGCTTCCTGCCCTGTACAAAGTGTGAAGTGTAATTCGATTTGGAATTAGTTATCAAATTAGATGAGCCATGTGCACTTTAAAAATTCATGCCTTGATCCCTGCCTGCACAAATTTGCAAAATTCGGTCGTTTATATTCAGTGTTTCCATCTTTAGAAGGGAACAGGAAGTTCCCCTGTGACATTTATGGGGAGTTTGTAGTGGCTTGTCTAAGTTAACGGGGACACAAGGAAAAAGCAGAATTCGGTAAATGGGAAAAGATCCTCTTTCAAAGCCCTGCAGAGAATGGCACCCCTTACATCCCTGCCCACCAACCCCCCTCGCAGCTTTCTCCTCCGGCTCAGGGATGGAGGCCAGCTGTTCATAGCCTCTTTTCCCGCCTTTGATCATTTTTAAAATTTTTTATTATTAAAAAAAAATTTTTTTTTGCCTGTGCCACGTGGCTTGTGGGATCTTAGTTCCCTGACCAGGGATCAAACTCATGCCCCCTGCAGTGGAAGCTCAGAGTCCTAACCACTGGACCGCCACGGGATTCCCTGATTTTTAATAAATTTATTTATTTACTTATTTATTTTTGGCTGCATTGGGTCTTCATTGCTGCGTACAGGCTTTCTCTAGTTGCGGTGAGCGAGGGTTACTTTTCGTTGCGGTGTGCGGGCTTCTCATTGTGGTGGCTTCTCTTGTTGCGGAGCTGGGGCTCTAGGCACGTGGGCTTCAGTGATTGTGGCTCGCGGGCTCTGGAGCACAGGCTTCGTAGTTGTGGCGCACGGGCTTAGCTGCTCTGTGGCATGTGGAATCTTCCCGGACCAGGGCTCGAACCTGTGTCTCCTGCATTGGCAGGTGGGTTCTTAACCACTGTGCCACCAAGGAAGTCCCTCCCTGATCATTTTTTTAAACTCTTTTTCACCCTTCTCTCACCATGGAACCCAGAACATCTTTGTATGTTGAGAAGTTCAATTCAGAGATAATGTGATTAAATTCTAAGTTCTCATTAGACCAGATTAGTTTCATCAAGAAAGCTAGGGCGGGCTTCCCTGGTGGCGCAACGGTTAAGAATCCACCTGCCAGTGTAGGGGACACAGGTTCGTGCCCTGGTCCGGGAAGGTCCCACCTGCTGCGGAGCAACTAAGCCTGTGCACCACAACTACTGAGCCTGCGCTCTGGAGCCCATGCTCCACAAGAAGAGAAGCCACCGCAATGAAGAGTAGCCCCTACTCACTGCAACTAGAGAAAGCCCTCCTGCAGCAACAAAGACCCAACGCAGCCAAAAATAAATAAAAATAAAATAAATTAATTAAAAAAAAAAAGAAAGCTAGGGGTTTTTTGATGAACCCCCCCAGATTGTCCAAATTTATTTGCATGTGTCTGTCTTCATGTGTATTTTTTTTTTTAGGGAGAGTGTCCTTACCTTTCAACAGCTTCTAAAAGAGGTTTGTGATACACACACAAAAGTCCTGAATTGCTGTGCCAGACTGGGTTCCTTGCATGTAAGGGACTACTGTGAATCTGCCTGGAGGTTTTAGGCTAATAAACATTTGAATAAATGAACTTCATGTTCCTCTGTGCCACCACTGTTTTCATTCAGACTGATTTTAAGCCTATAGTGTTTTCTTTTTGTTTGTTACTAAGTAATAGGTACTCAATAAATATTTGTTGAATGAATCATTGTTGTGGTCCTGGTCCACCAGGACCCCAGGATCTTTTTCAACCATTATCGTTTATAGCCATTTTTAAAAATTGAAGTATTGTTGATGTACGATATTATATAAATTACAGGTGTACGATATAGTGACTCAGTTTTTAAAGGTTATACTTCATTTATAGTTATAAAATATTGGCTATATTCCCTGTGTTGTACGATATATCCTTGTAGCTTATTTTATACGTAAGAGTTTGTACCTCTTAATCCCCTACCTCTATCTTGTCCCTCCCCCTTCCTTCTCCCCACTGGTAACCACTGGTTTCTTCTCTATATCTGTTTCTGCTTCTTTTTTGCTATACTCACTAGTTTGTTGTGTATTTAGATTCCACATTTAAGTGATATCATACATTATTTGTCTTTCTCTGTTTGACTTATTTCACTTAACATAATACCCTCCAAGTCCATCCATGTTGTTGCAAATGGCAAAATTTCGTTCTTTTTTGTGACTGAGTAGTATTCCATTGTGTGTGTGTGTGTGTGTGTACACACACATACATATGCACCACATCTTCTTTATCCATTCATTTGTTAATGGACACTTAGGTTGCTTCCATATATTGGCAGTTGTAAATAATGCTGCTATGAACACTGGGGTGCATGTATCTTTTTGAATTAGTGTTTTTGATGTTTTCAGGTATATACCCAGGAGTGGAATTGCTGGGTCATATGATAGTTCTATTTTTAGTTTTTCAAGAAACCTCCACACTGTTTTCCACAGTGGCTGCACCCGTTTACATTCCCATGAACAGTGTACAAGGGTTCCCTTTTGTCCACATCCTTGCCAACATTTGTTATTTGTGTTCCTTTTGATGATAGCCATTCTGACAGGTGTGAGGTGGTATCTCACTGTGGTTTTGATTTACATTTCCCTAATGATTAGTGACGTTGAGCATCTTTTCCTCTGCCTGTTGGCCATCTGCATTTCCTCTTTGGAAAAATGTCTATTCAGTTCTTCTGCCCATTTTTTAATTAGGTTTTTTTTTTTAATGTTGAATTGTATGAGCTGTTTGTATATGTTGGATAGTAATCCCTTATATGTCATTATCATTTGCAAATATTTTCTCCCATTCAGTAGATTATCTTTTCATTTTTTTTTGATGGTTTCCTTGGCTGTGCAAAAGCTTTTAAGTTTAATTAGGTCTCATTTGTTTACTTTTGCTTTATTTCCTTTACTTTAGGGGACGAATCCAAAAAAACATTGCTACCATTTATGTCAAAGAATGTTTGGCCTATGTTTTCCTCTAAGAGTTTTATGGTTTCCGGTCTTTTAGGCCCTTAATCCATTTTGAGTCATTTTTGTATATGGTGTGAGAGAATATTCTAATTTCATTCTTTTACATGTAGCTGTCCAGTTTTCCCAGCACCACTTATTGAAGAGACTCTATACCCCATTGTATATTCTTGCCTCCTTTGTTGTAGATTAATTGACCATAAGTGTGTGGGTTTATTTCTGGGCTCTCTATTCTTTTCCATTGATCTGTGTGTCTGTTTTTATGCCAGTATGGTACTGCTTTGATGACTGTAGCTTTGTAGTATAGTCTGAAGTCAGGGAGTGTGATTCCTCCAGCTCTGTTCTTCTTTCTCAAGATTGTCCTTATAGCCATATCTTTGACATCTTCTCCAGGGCAGTTTCTTCTCCAAGGTCTACCCGCCTCTCTGTACATGTGTCTGGTTTCCAGTCCCATCGCTGTCCTGTTCTCTTTCGTTCACCCGCATTTCCTGAGCTGGTTAATAACAGTGTCTCCGTGAACTTAGTCACTTGTACGAGAAGTGGGGAGTCATCTTTGAGGCCCCTGTGGGTTTTGTCAGTTCTAGCTGGGGCCTCGTGGAGGTGGAGGTTTAGGATGAGGATGGACATTTTGATATGTGCGTGGCATCAGTTCACCTGGAACCTCTGGCTGGGGCACCAGGTGTGTGGGCCTCTGACGTGCCAGGGTTTGCCTTCATCAGCACTGATGAGATCATTTAAAATAACACGGTGTCTTGGGGGAGCTGTAGGTAATCCTGAGAGGGCCCTGGAATCCTGGACCTCATGCTGAGCCTGGCGGCTGGAGTTGAAGAGCTTGGCCTGCCAGGCTTGGCCTGCAGGCTCCTTTTCTCAGGAGTTTATGGAGACTAAGATGCTAATGCACTCAACAGCCCTTTCCAGATGGCTGGGTGGGATACCCTCCCGGCAGCTCCTAGGGAGAGCACCCAAAGGAGGGAAGGGCTGGAGCCCTGATGCCTCAGAGCGCTACCCCAGCATCTGGCACTTTCTGCGTCTTTGCTGTAGGAAAGCTATACTTCTTTTAGGCTTTTCTTGGCCTGTGGAGTCACCCTGCCTGCCATCCACTAGCTCTGTGACCATAATAAGTGATAAAAGCACTGTAGGCCTCAGTTTCCTCATCTGTGAAATGGGGAAACTAACAATACCTGACATATAGGATTGTTGTGATGTCCCCTAAGTTGGTGCGCGGAAGGCATTTAGAATAGCGCCTGGTGCAGAGCAAGCCCAGCAAACGCTGGCCGTTGTGATTTGCGTCATTCCTTTTGTTCGTTCGTTCGCTCGGCAAACATTTAGTCTTGGACTTGCCATGTGCCAGGCCCTGCTCCAAATGTGGCAGCACAGGAGTGAGCATAACGGCTGAGGTTTGTGGCTTCGTGAATCTTACGTGGGGGGGGGGGGACACGTGGTAAAAGTAAACCATACACATCACTGTTCGGTTATCTTTTTTTTTTTAATTTTAATTAATTAATTAATTTATGGCTGCATTGGGTCTTTGTTGCTGCGTGCGGGCTTTTTCTAGTTGCGGCGAGCGGGGGCTACTCTTCGTTGTGGTGCGCAGGCTTCTCATTGCAGTGGCTTCTCTTGTTGCGGAGCATGGGCTCTAGGCGCACAGGCTTCAGTAGTAGTGGCTCGCGGGCTCTAGAGCGCAGGCTCAGTAGTTGCGGTGCGTGGGCTTAGTTGCTCCATGGCACGTGGGATCTTCCTGGACCAGGGTTTGTACCCGTGTGCCCTGCATTGGCAGGCGGATTCTTAACCACTGCGCCCCCGGGGAAGCCCTGTTCAGCTATCATTGTGGAGACTGTATAAAGTGGAGCGCAAGCCCAGCAAGAGAGCAGTGAGGCCAGCTAATCTGGGCGCCAGGCCGGGCCCTGCAGGCCTGTGCAGCACCCAGGGAGGTGGGAGGGAAGGAAGAGGCAGCTCTGGTCACTCTGTCCCCCTGGCACTTTGTCCATCTGGGACATGCCTGTCTTTAAGAAGCCTCTTTGCAGGGGACAAGGAGCATCTGCTGTCTGGTCCTGGCCGTGGGCTCGGGTGCTCTGGTGGGGGCTGTGGCTGTCCCCTCAGCTTCCAGTGCTGCCTTCCCCGTGGTCCCAGAGGGTGGACTCCAGGGCCACTGGGGATGGGGGCCCCTCTGCTGTGTGCATAGTTGTCAGATGAAGCCGGGAGACTGCCTGGCTATGAGCAGTGCCTGGGCGAGAGTGGGACGGAGAAGGAAGGCTTCGCTGAGAGCGGGGTACTGGCTGGAGACACAGTGTCCTGCAGGAAGACTACGTGGTGGTCGGCTCCCTAGGACCCCCAACATCAGACCTCTGAGTGGGTCCACCTGGATCTGCCTGGTGACACTGGCTCCTGTTGGGTGGCCTCGTGGGTGTCTGTAGACAGGTTGGCTTTGCCTTCTGCTCGCCCACTGTGGGCAGTGATTGAGCAAGGCCTGTGCGGGTGTTGGCACCCGTGTGCCTGGGGAGGATCGGGGTGAGATCAGGAGCACTGAGTTGGCTTTACCCTGAGAGCTTTGTCCTGATCTGTGTCCCTGCCTGTGACACGGGTACCATGTGGCTGCCCCCTCTGGCTGGGAGCAGCATCAGGCAGGGGGCCTTGCTCCCATAGAGCCACCTCTGCATTTGGCAGCTGGGGCTGATGCTCGGGGAGGATGGAACCTGTGGAGATGTTTCTGGGCTGCAGGACAGGCAGCAGGACAAACAGGGAGGGAGGGGGCAGGCAGAGAAGGGTGGCCCCTGGGTGTTGCAAGCCTGCCATGCCAAGCCCCCTCCCGTGGCCGCCTTGGGGCTGCGATGAAGTGTGAACCTCTCTGTGAGGCGTCCCACCTGGGAGCAGGCTCCTCTCTGGGCGGTACCTCCCAGCCAGATGTGTGTCCCACTGCCCCTGTCCCGGCGAGCCGCAGACAGCGATCCCAGCCCTGGAGGCAGGGGGAGAATTTCTCACTTGGAGCAGAAGTCCGAAGCTGGCACTGGTGACTTACAGCCCCTGTGAAGGCGTGTGGAAGAGGATGGGACTCCTGCCTCCCCAATTTAGAAGAACTGATCCCCCCCGCCCCCCTGTCAACTCCTAGAACAGGCGGCCCAGCAGGCCCCTGTGGGGAGGGAGGGGGCGAGGAGAGGGCAGCCCCATCACCGGTGGGACCAGCTGCCACCAGCCTGTGGGGACAAGGGCTCCCCACCAGGGACGCGGGCCTGGGCTCAAAATGGCAGCCTGCGGAGAGAAAGTGCCAAGGTTTCCTCCGGCTGGTCTGGACATCCTTGCTGGGAGATGACGGGCTGCTTCCACGGCCAGATAGCACGGGGGGGTGGTGCACAACAACCTCAGGCCTGAGTGGGGGCATCTGGGCCTCAGCTGTCCTCCAGTTGTACAGCTGGCTGGTGGGCACTCACGGGCACAGTGGGTTCTTTTCAATCCATCTCTACCAGCAGCGTCTTCGTTTTTGTCGTAACATAACAGCTCATTGAGATATAATCCCCATCCCATACAATTCACCCATTGAGCTTGTGCGTCAGTGGCACTTCTTTACAATGTTGAAAAGCCGTCATCGTTACCTAGTTCCAGAGCATGTTCATCACCCAAAAGGAAACCCCATAGGCATGATGGCGCAGCCCCTGGCAGCCACGCATCTGCTCTCTGTCTCTATGGATTTGCCTCTTCTGGACATCTCATTTAAATGGACTCATACCGTATGTGGCCTTTCACGTCTGGCTTCTTTCATTGTGCGTAATGTTTTCAAGGTTCATCTGTTGTAGCCTGTCAGGACATCAGTGCTTTTTTTTTTTTTAATGTTTTTTTTCTTTTGGAGTATGGTTAATTTACAATGTTGTGTTTGTTTCTGGTATACAGCAAAGGGATTCAGTTTTTACATAAATATATTCTTTAGCATATATATATATGTTCTTTTTCAGATTCTTTTCCATTTTAGTTTATTACAGGGTATCGAATAGAGTTCTCTGTGCTCTACGGTACGACCTTGTTGTTTATCTATTTTATTTATTAGCAGTTTGTATCTGCTAACCCCAAACGCCTCATCTATCCCTGCTTCCTTCCCCCACCCCTTCCCCTTTGGTAACCATAAACTTGTTTTCTATGTCTATGGGTCTGTTTCTTTTTTGTAAACAAGTTAGTCCATTGTATCATTTTTTTTAGATTCCACGTAAAAGTGATATCATATTTGTCTTTGTCTGACTTACTTCACTTAGTGTGATCATCTCTAGGTCCATCCACGTCGCTGCAAATGGCATTATTTCATTCTTTTCTTATGGCTGAGTAGTATTCCATTGTATACATATGCCACGTATCCTTTATTCATTCATCTAAGACATCGGTGCTTTCTTTTTTTAACATCTTTATTGGAGTATAATTGCTTTACATTGTTGTGTTAGTTTCTGCTGTATAACAAAGTGAATCAGCTATACGTATACATATATCCCCATATCCCCTCCCTCTTGCGTCTCCCTCCCATCCTCCCTATCCCACCCCTCTAGGGGGTCACAAAGCACCGAGCTGATCTCCCTGTGCTATGCGGCTGCTTCCCACTAGCTATCTAGTTTCCATTTGGTAGTGTATATATGTCAGTGCCACTCTTCTCACTTCGTCACAGTTTACCCTTCCCCCTCCCCATGTCCTTAAGTTCATTTGCATCTTTATTCCTGTCCTGCCCCTGGGTTCTTCAGAACCTTTTTTTTTAGATTCCATATATACGTGTTAGCATACAGTATTTGTTTTTCTCTTTCTGACTTACTTCACTCTGTATGACAGACTCTAGGTCCATCCACCTCACTACAAATAACTCCATCTCATTTCTTTTTATGGCTGAGTAATATTCCATTGTGTATATGTGCCACATCTTCTTTATCCATTCATCCGATGATGGACACTTAGGTTGTTTCCATCTCCTGGCTATTGTAAATAGTGCTGCAATGAACACTGTGGTACATGACTCTTTTTGAGTTACGGTTTTCTCAGGGTATATGCCCAGTAGTGGGATTGCTGGGTCATATTGGTAGTTCTGTTTTTAGTTTTTTAAGGAACTTCCATACTGTTCTCCATAGTGGCTCTATCAATTTACATTGATAAACCCTCCAACAGTGTAGGAGGGTTCCCTTTTCTCCACACCCTCTCCAGCATTTATTTGTAGATTTTTTGGTGATGGCCATTCTGACCGGTGTAAGGTGATACCTCATTGTTGCAGTTTTGGTTTGCATTTCTCTAATTACATCAGTGCTTTTTATGGCTCATATTCCATTGTGTGGATTTACCACATTGTGTTTATCGTTTCATCTGTGGGTGGACCTTTTAGGTATTTCCCGAATAGCTACTTTGTGCCACTCCCTGGGCTAGGATTGGGGGTACCGCTGAGCGAGCCATGACCTCGGGTTTGAGGAGCTTGTGGGGTAGGAGCTGGGGCGGGGGGAAGTGCAGGGCAGGCTGGAGGGACCTGCAGAGGACCACGTGGAGCCAGGACAAGAACTGAGGCCCCTGGTTCCTGGCCTTGAAGCCTTCAGGGGTGCGCTGCACCTCACTTTGACTGCAGGATGACCGTGTCACCTTTTGTCCAAACTGCAGCCTTTCTGAGCACCACCTGGGTTCTGTTAATAATTAGGCTGGATACCAGAAAAATTGAAAGCAGGGACTCAAACAGACACATGTACACCCATGTTCATAGCAGTATCATGCATCATAGTCAAAAGGTGAAACCCACTTAAGCGTCCATGGACAGGTGAATGGATAAACAGTGAAGTACGTACTATTCAGACGTAAAAAGGAACGAAATTGTGACACAGGCTGCAACAGGGAGGAACCTCGAGGACATTATGCTCAGTGAAAGAAGCCCGACACAAAAGGACAAATACAGCATGACTCCACTCTCATGAGGTTTCTAGTGGAGCCTGATTCACAGAAACAGAACGTAGAACAGAGGCTATAGGGGGAGGGGGGAGTTAGTGTTCGATGGGCTCAGAGCTTCTGTCCAGGATGATGAAGGCGTTTGGAGGTGGGTAGTGGTGGTGGTTACATGCCATCCTGAATGTATTTAATGACGTGGACTCAAACACTTAACGTGGTCAAAATGGTCACGGTTGTATGTTGTGTCTGTTACTGCAGTAAAGAAAGTGATTAGGAAGTGGAGGGAAGGCGTAAACTGGCATGTTAAGGTCACCGCCCCCGACCCCGACCCCAGGTGGTCACTTGGGCTTTTCTTCCCCAGAGGAGGGTGGTGCTGTGGTGGGCAGGGATGTTGCCCTGGGCCTGGGAGCCTGGGGAGAGAGCGACTGACTGACCCAGAGTGGCCGACCCGGTGATGCAGGGGTGAGGCTGCCCCAGGGGTCACCACCCCTACCGCAAACCTACATTCCCTCCTCAGTGTGTGGCTCTGGGAAGGAGGGGATATGGTGGTCCACACACCGCGCCCCCCCACCCCCCGCCCCGCCATCCCCTTTCCCAAGGGGTTCCCAAGTAGGAGAAGTGAAAAGTAGCAGCAGCTCGTGCTGTGTGACCTTGGATGTTACTTAACTTCTCTGAGCATGAGTTTTCCACATTTAAAGACCAGGGCTCCCTCTTGCTCTACTTGCCTGAAGTGAGAGTCACCTTGGACATAAATGTGAAACCTCTTATCTTTCTGTTAAGAACTTCCCTTTCCTATTAATAGCATTCGATGAAGTTTGGGTGTGAAACAAAAACAGGTAACAGGGCCATGGGGAAGAGGGCGAGGCCTCAGCCGCAGGCAGGTCACTGGAGGAGGTGGATTGGACACAGGTCTGGGGGGCGGGTCAGGAGGTGGCGTCTGGCCTTCGTGGAGGGTCTGCGGGCAGCCTGGGGCAGCACACCTCTCCTTCCTGTCCCCCCACCCCACGCTGAGGGGAGACTCCTGAGACCCCATTCATTCAGGAGTATTGGTTGAGTGTCCCCTCCTTGTAGGTCTCTGGAGGCTCAGTGGGGATCCATACGTGTCGCTGCCATAGTCACTGGAGCTCCTGGTCTGTGGGGGGACATGGATGTTAATCAAATATCACAGGAGTGAACGTGAAGTTACAGGGCTGATTAAATTCAGTGCAGGTCTCAGGTTGGCCAGACCACTTCCAGTGCATTTCAGAAACAAATCACTCTGGGGGCCTCAGTTTCCATTTGTAAAATGAGTAGGTTGGGCGAGAATTCTGTGCTGTGCAGTATAGTTGCCATATGCCATGTGTCATTCTTTTTTTTTTTTTTTTTTTTTTTTGCGGTACGCGGGCCTCTCACTGCCGTGGCCTCTCCCGTCGCGGAGCACAGGCCCCGGACGCGCAGGCCCAGCGGCCATGGCTCACGGGCCCAGCTGCTCCGCGGCATGTGGGATCCTCCCGGACCGGGGCACGAACCCGCGTCCCCTGCATCGGCAGGCGGACTCTCAACCCCTGCGCCACCAGGGAAGCCCCCCATGTGTCATTCTTTATTTGAAATTAATTAAAATTAAATAAAATAAAAAATTCAGATCCTCCTCTGGACCAGGTGCATTTCAAGCATGCCAGTCACGTGTGCAAACAGCTGGTGATTCTGCAAAAAATTAAACGTAACGCTTACCATTTGACCCAGCAATCCCACTTCTGGGTTTACACCCGAAAGGTTTGAGAGCAGGGTCTCGAGGAGACATTTGTACACCCATGTTCCCAGCAGCACTATTCACAGGAGCTGAAACAGAGAAGCAACCCAAGCATCCATCAAGGAATGAGTGGGAAAGCAAACTGTGGTCTCTCCGTACAGTGGAATATTCCTCAGTCTTCAAAAGGAAGGAGACCCTGACATGCGCTACAACGTGGATGAACCTTGAGGACGTTAAGCTCAGTGCGACGAGTCAGTCACAGAAAAGACAAATACTGTATGACTCCACTTAACATGGGCTACCCAGAGTAGTTAAATTCGTAGAGGCAGAAAGTAGAATGGGGACTGGGGAGTTGGTGCTTAATGAGGACAGTTTCAGTTTTGCAAGATGAGTTGGGAGCTTGGGTGCACAACGTGAATGGACTTAACACTCCTGATCTGCACACTTCAAATCGGTTAAGATGGTACCTTTTGTGTTATGTATATTTTATCCCAATTTTTGAAAAGTCACACGTGGCTGCCACACTGGGTGGTACTGGAGTCGCTGGTCTCCGCCGTCCCATCCAGCCGGCTGGAGCCCCCGGGGACTGCAAGGGCTCGCAGACAGCGTCTCTGGGCCAGCTGGCCTGCCAGGGCCTCTGCTCTCGCCTGCGGGGTCCTGAAGGCAGCCCCCAAAGCCTCCTGGCTGGGTGGGCATAGAGGGAGGGTCCCGTGCCTGCGGGCCATCTGGGTGGGCACAGTTGGGGTTGCCCACCAGGGGGCCTCCCAGAGGAGGAGGGACCTTGCAGGAATGTACCCTCACCTGTGCAAAAGGCCAGGCCTTTCCCTCAGCGGGAGGGATGGTGCTTGTCATGTTTTTATGATTATTTCTCAAGCAGGGCCCTGGTGGGCAGGATGTTTGCTTTGGTTTGAGTTTCTGCAGTGGATGTTGGTGCCTGTGGAGGGGCCGGCCGGAGTCTCTCACTCTGCTGCTCCCAGGGCCCGTGGAGGGAAGTGAGGGGGTTCAGGGGACGCCCCCCACACACACACACACCCCGTGCCGCTCGGGGCGGGGTGGGGCGGTGAGGGATGGAGGGAGATGTAGGGGTGGGGTGGGGGGGCTGGCCCAGCCCCGGGCAGAATGGCTCCCAGACTCGCAGACAGATGGAAGCAATTTTCGGTCACGTGGGGCAGGGCTGAACTGCCGTCCTGAAAGACAAGGCCCCATGTCTGTCTCCAGGAAACAGCCCCAAAGCCACACACGTTCAGGCCAGATGCAGCTCTGGTCTTTGTTTATTTAAAGATGCCAGAGGAGCCTGGGGCAGAGTGTTTCTGAAGAGGGAACAGAGGCACGGGCCTTCCGGGCCATGCAGGGAGGAGGCCCGCGAATGGCGGGTCCTTGCCTCCTGGGCCCTTCGCGTTTCCCTGGCCTAGGGCGGTAGTGGGGGTGGACCTGGAACCGAAGCCTCAGGCATCAGCCTGTTGTTAGGAGAGATGCGTGGGCCCCCTGGCAACCCCTAGCGCTTTTATATGCATTATGTTACTTGCTCAGCACCCCCATTCTGTGAAGCAGGAATGGCTGTGCTTGGTCAAGGGCAGAGGAGATGGGGAAGTTACTGGCTGACTTGAGGATGAACCAGCAACACCCCAATTTCTCGGATTTGTAAGGAAACAGTGCCCGTCATC
>RJWK010041549.1:0-19528 GCA_004363435.1 Platanista minor | reverse complement strand
TTATACTCTAACAACAGAAGATCAGAAAGAGAAGTTAAGGAAACAATCCCATTCACCACTGTAACAAAAAGAAAAAAAAACCAAAGAATAAATCTACATACAGATATATAAAAGAACTGTATAAGAAAAATATAAGACACAGATGAAAGAAATCAAAGATGACACAAACAGATGGAGAGATATACCATGTTCTTGGATTGGAAGAATCAATATTGTGAAAATTGGTATACTACCCAAAGCAATCTACAGATTCAGTGCAATCCCTATCAAATTACCAATGGCATTTTTCACAGAACTAGAACAAAAAAATCATAAAATTTGTATGGAGACACAAAAGACCCTGAAGAGCCAAAGCAACCTTGAGGAAAAAAAAAAAAAAAAAAATGGAGCTGGAGGAATCAGACGCCCTGACTTCAGACTATACTACAAAGCTACAGTAACCAAGACAGTATGGTACTGGCACAAAAACAGAAATATAGATCGATGGAACAGGATAGAAAGCCCAGAGATAAACCCACTCACCTATGGTCAACTAATCTATGACAAAAGAGGCAAGGATATACAAGAGAAAAGACAGTCTCTTCAATAAGTGGTGCTGGGAAAACTGGACAGCTACATGTAAAAGAATGAAATTAGAAAACTCCTTAACACAATACACAAAAATAAACTCAAAATGGATGAAAGGGCTAAATGTAAGACCAGATATTATAAAACTCTCAGAGGAAAACATAGGAAGAGCACTCTTTGACATAAATCATAGCAAGATCTTTTTTGACCCATCTCCTAGAGTAATGGAAATAAGAACAAAAATAAACAAATGGGGGCGTCCCTGGTGGTGCAGTGGTTGAGAGTCTGCCTGCCAATGCAGGGGACATGGGTTTGTGCCCCGGTCTGGGAAGATCCCACACGCTGCGGAGTGGCTGGGCCCGTGAGCCATGGCTGCTGAGCCTGCGCTCTGCAATGGGAGAGGCCACAACAGTGAGAGGCCCACGTACAGTAAAAAAAATAATAATAAAATAAAAAATTAAAAAAAAACAAATGGGACCTAATGAAACTTAAACGTTTTGCACAGCAAAGGAAACCATAAACAAGAATGAGAAGACAACCCTCAGAATGGGAGAAAATATTTGCAAATGAATCAACAAAGGATTAATCTCCAAAATATACAAACAGCTCATGCAGCTCAACATCAAAAAAAAAGGAAACAACCCAATAAAAAATGGGTGGAAGAGCTAAGTAGACATTTCTCCAAAGAATACATACAGATGGCCAAGAGGCACGTGAAAAGATGCTCAGCATCACTAATTATTAGAGAAATGCAAATAAAAACCACAATGAGGTATCACCTCAGAATGAGGCGATGGTCAGAATGGCCATCATCAAAATATCTACAAACAATAAATAATAAATGCTGGAGAGGGTGTGGAGAAAAGGGAACCCTCTTGCACTGTTGGTGGGAATGTAAATTGATACAGCCACTATGGAGAACAGTTTGGAGGTTCCTTAAAAAACTAAAAATAGAATTACCATATGACCCAGTAATCCCACTACTGGGCATATACCCAAAGAAAACCATAATTCAAAAAGACACACACACCCCAATGTTCACTGCAGCACTATTTACAATAGCCAGGTCATGGAAGCAACTTAAGTGCCCATCAACAGAAGAGTGGATAAAGAAGATATGGTATGTATATGCAATGGAATATTACTCAGCCATAAAAAGGAATGAAATTGGGTGATTTGTAGAGATGTGGATAGACCTAGAGACTGTCATACAGAGTGAAGTAAGTCAGAAAGAGAAAAACAAATACAGCATATTAATGTATATACGAGGAATTTAGAAAAATGGTACAGATGAACTGGTTTGCAAGACAGAAACAGAAATACACACATAGAGAAGAAACGTATGGACAGCAAGTGGGGAAAGGGTGCGCAGAATGAATTTGAAGATTGGGACTGACATATATACACTAATATGTATAAAATAGATAACTAATGAGAACCTGCTGTAGAGCACAGGGAACTCCACTTTGCTGTACAGTAGAACCTAACAACACTATAAAACAACTATACCCCAATTAAAAAAATAAAAAGAAAGAAAGAAAAACAATAATCTCATTGGGGAAAGGGGATTTGGGGTGAGTCAAGTTAAAACCTAAAAAGTTCTCTAGATTTAGTGACAAGGAAGATTACTGCCATTTACTACTTACATACCTAAATTTCTTGAATCTGTGGGTTTATACTTTTAATCAAATTTGAAAAAATTTTAGCCTTATTTCTTCTGATACGTATTTCTTCAGATATTTTCCTGGCCTGAAACACCCGTACCCTGCCCCCACCCCCAACATACACTCCTTTTGGGACTCTAATTACACATATATTGGGGTCACTGAAGTTGTCTTATATCTCATGGATGTTATTTTTCATTAAAAAAGTTTTATTTTTCCTGAGTTTAATTTTGAATAGTTTATGTTGCCATGTCTTTAAATACACTAATCCTTTCTTCTGTGGAAGTTTAATCTGTTGTTAATCCAATCCAGTTTATTTTTCTTTTCAGACTCTGTATTGTTCATCTCCAAAAGTTTGACTTGGGTCTTTTTTATTTTTATTTTTATTTTTGCCGTACACGGGCCTCTCACTGTTGTGGCCTCTCCCATTGCGGAGCACAGGCTCTGGACGCGCAGGCTCAGCAGCCATGGCTCACAGGCCCAGCCGCTCCATGGTACGTGGGATCTTCCCGGACCGGGGCATGAACCCGTGTCCCCTGCATTGGCAGGCGGACTCTCAACCACTGCGCCACCAGGGAAGCCTGACTTGGGTCTTTTTTATATCTTCAATGTTTCTACTTAACTTTTTGAACATATAGAGTACAGTTACAATAATTATTAATGTTATGGTCTTCTACTCTACTATCTGTGTCAGTTCTGGGTTAGTTTTGATTGGAGGATTATTTTTCTCACTAACAATTATGTTTTTCCTACTTCTATGCATGCCTGGTAATCTTTCATTGTATGCCAGCCATTATGAATTTTACCTTGCTGGGTGCTAGTTATTTTTGTACTCCTATAAATATTATTGAGCTTTGTTCTGGAATGAATTTGTTATTTTACAGTAGTTTGTTGCCTTCAAGACTTGCTCTTTTGGTTTGTTAGAGGGGTTGACAGCACAGCTCAGTCTAGGGCTACTACCTTCTATTGAAGCAAGACCTTCTTGAGTACTCTACTCAATGCCTTGTGAATTATAAATTTTTCTAATCTGGCTGGTGAGAACAGACACATTCCTGGTCCTGTGTGAGTGCCTGGCACTATTCCTTCTAGTCCTTTGAGATGGTTGTTTCCCCAGTTTTGGTTAGTTTCCTCATATGTGTGCATAGAATACTTGAGAGGAACCCTGTCTAGATACCCAAGGTTCTCTTTCTGTGTTACTCCCTCCTCTCTAGTATGGTATCCTGTGAACTCTATCCACGTTGGTCTCCCTGATTCTCAGTTCCACCTCCTTGACTCAGGGAGTCTGCAGGTCTCTGCCTAGGTTCTCCTTCCTTGTGTTGCAGCCAGGAAACTCTCTCAACAAAATAAGCTGGGACAACTGTAAGGCTTACTTTGTTTCCTTTTTGTAGGAATTGCTTCCCTTTGCTGTCTGATGTCAAGTATCTTGAAAACCATTATTCCATATATTATGTTTGTTTTTGTTCTTATGTGGGAAGATAAATTCAGTATATTACTACTCTATCTTGGCTGAAAGTCAAAGTGCCACATTTGAATAAACTTCTGTTAGCTGTTCTGAATTTTAAAATCAGAGGACAGGACATCACTCTATAAAAGTATGAACTAAAGTTAGTCTAAAAATCCTTTCTATAGGTATACAGGCTCTGACAGTTTTCTTTTCTTCTTCTGATTGTAGTTCCGTAGCTGTCCACAGAAAAAGAAATCCTACCGTCACGTCTAAAATATACTTATGAAATAATGTAATTATTCTACATATCTGCTGTTTATTAAATATGCTATAATTTTCTATAATCATGTATTCTATAAAAATAGATGATTTTTAATGGAATTAAAAAGTAACAGCACAAAGCCAGGAAGGACTCTTATCCTCTCATTCCCCTATTAAGATAAAAAATGTACAATGTGAAAATTTTAAAAATTCACATATGTGTAATAGATTCATGATTATAAATTCTATAAGGCCCAAATACAGATCCATCTTATGTGGATGCATAAATACATATTAAGAGATAATCTAGATGTGATGTTGATGAAGAAAGATAAAGTCTCTTAATTCACTGTAAACCAGAAATCTTTCTGCTCATTCACTTAGACCTCATACCCTGATTATTACTCATTCACACTGGCGTGTTTTCCTTGGGTTGAGAAATAAATTACCAAACTGTTAAATTTAAGGGTAAAGATGGAAAGCAGAATTCAGGCAACCAGTATAAAATTATAGTTGCAACTTCTATCTCAACTATGCTATTCTACTCTCTAGAAAACACACCATCCTTAACATACTTGAAACATCTTCCTCCAAGTTTTATTACCTTTCTAAGAGGTGATGCACTTGCCAAAATTGCTGCATGATTCAGAGGTACAAGGAATATCAACATCTGAAGTTACATGCTTGAAATGAGTTTTCCCACTTCGTGAATTAGTCTGGCGTAATTCTCCACCCCTAGTGATTTTCTGTACCTCAAGATGATCCACTGGCTTAGGATCACAATCAGTATATTTCAGGATAGTTTTGTAAGTCTAAATAAGAGTTTTTAGTCATTTCTGTGTGGACAGATATCTTCAAATTGTGAAAAGGACTAAAAATGACAGGTCACAAGTGGAGGTGGTATCAGTCAGGGTCATCTGCCCAGGGAAAGAGCTGTGGCAATACAATGGGGACCACAAAGTGAAAAAGCAGAAGCCTTCACTGGGTATGGCTAAGAGCTATGGGTCCCTAGACAGAAAAGGGAATGAGGCGGGTAAGCAAAGAGTTGGTATTTCAAGAAAAAAGTCCAAGAATTACACAAAACTAAAATCAGGAAGGAAGGAAGAACCAAGTAAAAGCGATAAATGAAAGATCATATTTGGTTACTGTGAAAACAGAATTTCCATGATCAACTGCTAGAGTGCATAATAGCTATGCTGATCGGGAAGGTAAACCACCTGAAGGTATTAAAAATGTGGGTAAGAAAACTGTTCTTAGAATGCTCTTTTACAAGAAAATGCTCTAGATAGGGTACACCCCATTTGATGTCCTCTTTAACAAGCAGTCTGTGTCTCCCTTTAAAGGTGAATCATGAGGAGCCCTCACTTCCTAGTAGTGAACTCCTAACTTGTCTCCTGCTGCTTTCATGTGCTTGTGTTCACTGAGGGTCATTTGATATTAGTTAAAACTTTAAAACAGATTAAAGTGCTTAATTTTGTAGCAAATTCGGTTAGTACTTTCTTCTGCAGGAAGATGATAAATGAAATGAATCCATGGGCAGCACGAAAGAGCTCACATGTCTGCCCAAGTACTTAATTCACAGAAAATGACTGGCTCAGAGGGTTCTTCTGCCTCCACTTTGCTTTGAAAATCACCCTGGGTAATCAGCTGAACCAGGGCTACTACATATTATCTAGGCCGTACATGGACTACTTGTACTTGCATGGCATCTCCTGGAGTTGTGCAAAGCAGAACCTGTCTCTAAAATTAAGTTTAACTTTAGATTATACTAACTGCTTAAATTTTTTTTTAATTGTAAAGAATACCATCAAACTTAATTGTAACCAAACTATTCTCAGGTTAATTTAAAAATACCAAATATTTTCAATTTCTCTCAAAGTCTTCAATCACATACTATAATATCAGTTTTTCTAGATGTTTCACTTGATAAAGTTTCCTAAATGAAAAGACAGGCTAAAACAGAAAAATATGAGGAAAGTTATGCATACTTTTCTAAGCAACTAAATGCAGTATCTTTCATTTCCTCAAATATTCAAAATTCTATCTTTACATAAATGTAAAAAATATACTGAAAATGAAGCTTTGGGGAGTCTATTTTAAAAGTAAGGAAAAACATTGGAATATTTAAAAGGCAAGTCAACACACAGACTACTTTTCTGCAACTTGTAAACTCGTATTTTTTGGTATTACTTTTCCTAGAAGATAATGGTGGATTTCTTTCCGGAGTCAAGGTACTTGAGGCCAACTTAACTCCTTCTCTGACTTCTCAGTTTCCTAAGCCTATATTTATTTTATGTCTTTATCCTTCTACCCCACCGACCGTCCTTATTCTTGAAATGCTCATAATTTCAAAGTTGTCACTGTTCAGTGCTTTAACATTAAGGCTCCTTAATGCAAATATTAATGCAATATTAATATTATTAAGGGCATTATTTTCTCATATACGTGGAGAATGGTTACCAGGCAACCAGAAGTATAAAGTATCTTTGTTAGAAAAGTTAAAAACCCTCAAGGTGTAATACAAACTTACGTATTTCTTCCACAACTTGCGGGTCACATTCTTTGTATTTTTCTACTTCGGCCTTTAGCTGTTCCCTTTGCTCTCGAAGTGAAGAAAGCTCTTTTGCTAGCAAGGTTCGCTCTTCCTATATTCAAAATAACATTATGTACAATTAAGACAAACAAAATGCCGTAAGTTTATACATTTTATAAACATTTTCATTCTATTTTCTCATACCTGATATGCATTAGGTTTTGACGATATTATATATACATATATATTCACAGTATAAGATCGAACTCAATTCTCATTTTTCTCTGCAATCTCAATTATCTTATATATATGTTAACTGAATGGAAATTAATATGTAGAATGAAATTCTCATAAATAGATGAGAGGTTACCAACTATGTCTGAACTTAAAAGAGGACTGTCATCACATTCGGAAAAGAATTATACCACTTCTTGGGTAGTTTCGCAAGATTGTATCTATATATATGTAAGTAACATTTTATGGCAACGTCAATCATTATAAAATTTTCCTTGAAAGTGTTCTAGATAATTTTCCAGACTTCAAGGATGATTAACCTTTAAAAATATCAGAAATAACAGAACTGTAGCTTGTGACCTCCCATCACTTTCCTTTAAAGGTAAACCAGAATAAAGCTTTTACACAAAATGATCCAATAAACACCATTTGAAATTTCTAGCCATAGTTTTCACTAACAGGTAGAAGTAATAGTGCTATCGGTATTCAGTTCATATGTGTGAAAAATAAGTCCAAATAAAAAACAAATATGGGAAAAGGTTACGGTACAGAATTATAGGAAAAGTCTGAGGCAAAACCAAATAAGAGTTCAAACTGCCTGATGGGACTTGTTTAAGGTTTCTTGCTAGCTTGTATTTTTGTACTTTGTATTTTTCTACTTTTACCTTAAGCTATTCTCCTTGGTTCCAAGTGAAGAAAGCTACTTTTGCTAGCAGTTATATAACAGAATGCATGTACAGACCTCTGAAGTAGCAGAGTCCAACAGAACTGTGCAATGATAGAAATGTTCTGGATTGGTGTTCTCCAATGCAGGAAACTACATAGGGATACTACATAGGGACACTGAGTACATGAAATGTGACTGTTACTGAGAAACTGAATTTAATCGTATTTAATTTTAATTCAAATGTAAATTATTACATATGATTAGTGTATACCACATTAACATAGCATAGGAGAGATTTAAAAATAACTGCAATATAAGATGATCATTATTTGCTATTAACACCCAAATTATACATACTCCACAATGAAAAACAAGAGGAGAAAAAGCTAATGAAGACAGGAGAAGCAGGGTGGTGACTATCTGTGTGAATACAATGACAGCTCTCCAGATACCCTGAGTTGGGAGCCTAGTTATTAGCACCAAGACCTTTGCCAAATTACTTAACCTTTTTGTGCTTTCAGTTCCTCAAATGTAAAAATGAATATAGTAATAGTAGCTACCTCCTTAGACTGTTGGCAGGATTCAATATAGAAAATGCGTTTGGAACAGTACCTGCCTGGCTCATAGTAAGCAGAATATATATGTTAGCTATTTCTTTTTCTTCATTACCATCATCAGCAGTATCATCATCACCATGAATAATATCTAGTAGATAGAAAAAGCTTTCAGATATTTCTGAAAACTCGTGACTAGTGAACTCAGGATGAACACACGAGTTCATCTTTCTGAACTACTATAATCTTCTGATAGCTGTAGGTACCAAATGGGTTTGCTAGTGGGTTTTTTTCCTAGTTTCAGCAGTTACAGTGGACTGGGTAACCTTCAGCAGACTGGCTGACTACTTTGTGGCATGAACATGTCACCATTAGTTGAAGATGCTTTTACAAGTTACTGCCAAATCAAAGGAAAAAAAACAGGATCAAATAAAGAGGTGGTAATTGTTGTCAACTGAAGAAGAAATAAAACAGTTTCAGGTTATGCCCAGAACTTACCTTCCCTTAAATATTCTTCAGCAATTACCATTCTCCAATTCCTATCCGTCACTGTCCTGACTATTCACAGGAAAGAATGTATGTAAAATAACTCTGAAGAGCATAAAGCCATGTAAACCTGTGACGTATTCTTTTCTATTGGGTTGGCCAAAAAGTCCGTTTGAGTTTTTCTGTAAGATGTTACAGAAAAACCCAAACGAACTTTTTGGCCAATCCAATAAAATGTGACAAGTTTTTGAGCCTCTTTCACAAGCGGT
Source organism: Platanista minor (assembly GCA_004363435.1). Lineage (NCBI taxonomy): Eukaryota > Metazoa > Chordata > Mammalia > Artiodactyla > Platanistidae > Platanista > Platanista minor. The sequence continues at coordinate 10,849 of RJWK010041549.1, read as the reverse complement.
ACAAATACAGGCTGAGATGAAATGCTTAGAGGTTCATGTTGATCTTCAACATTTTTTCAAGTCATAAGTCCATACTTGAGATAATTATAAAACTAAAAAGTAAAGTGAATTTTTAAAAACCCCTAACACTTTTTTTTTTTTTTTTTGGGGGGGTACACGGGCCTCTCACTGTTGTGGCCTCTCCCGTTGCGGAGCACAGGCTCTGGACGCGCAGGCTCAGTGGCCATGGCTCACGGGCCCAGCCGCTCCGCGGCATGTGGGATCTTCCCAGACCGGGGCACAAACCCGTGTTCCCTGCATTGGCAGGTGGACTCTCAACCACCGCGCCACCAGGGAAGCCCGCTAACACTTTTAAAAATAAAATAGTAGGTCAAAATTCATGTAAATAATTTAGAAATATTACAAGGCCATGAAGACACTGTATTGATAGTTTTCTTTCGTTTTTTAAATTTATCTATCTATCTATCTATGGCTGCATTGGGTCTTCGTTGCTGTGCCTGGGCTTCCTCTAGTTGCCGCGAGTGGGGGCTGCTCTTCATTGCGGTGCGCTCATTGCGGTGGCTTCTCTTGTTGCAGAGCACGGGCTCTAGGCATGCGGGTTTCAGTAGCCGTGGTGCACAGGCTCAGTAGTTGTGGCTCTGGGGCTCTAGAACACAGGCTCAGTAGTTGTGGTACATGGACTTACCTGCTCCGTGGCATGGGGTCTCTTCCCGGGCCATGGATTGAATCCACGTCCCCTGCATTGGCAGGCGGATTCTTAACACTGCGTCACCAGGGAAGTCCGATAGTTTTCAATTTATTTAGTGCCAAGACTCTTAAAAAGCTGACTCTTAAAAATTTACATAAACATTTATAAAAGGTTTACTTTGTGCCAGGCTCTCTTCTAAGTGCTTTGCAAATATTAGCTAGTTTAATCACACAATAACTCAGTGACATAGATTTTATTACTCCCCATTTTACAACTGAGAAAACCGAGAAGAAAGAGTTTAGGAGACTTTCAAACCCAGGAAGTCTGGCTCCAGGGTTTACGCTTCTATGCTACACTGTTATACACAATATAATACAATAATAATAAATCTAGATTTACAATTAGGGAATCTTACCAGGTCAAATGTTCACAGCCTTTGCTGTGACTGACTTCTCTTCTAGTGGGAACAGCATCCTCCTCACACAAAGCTCGATGCTTTTATTCTTCTATTTACAATTGACATTATTAAAGAATCTACAGATACAAACTTACTGTTTCATGTCGGCCAATTTTAGCTTTCTCGATGCTTTTCTGCAGGTTTGCATGCTTTTGGTTTCCCTCAGATAACTAGAGAATTGAAACAAATAAAATGGTTTGTTAAGATAAACCTGCTTAACATAAAGTTTATGAATCAAGAAAACAGAATGAGATTTGTCTTCAGCCCAAGTCAGTATAACAAAAATGTCAAAGACTACGTTGGGAACTAACTTCTATGACTTGAAGAAAACCAAGTACCATGAATCATTAGGGCAGACTGAAAAAAAAAAAAGTTTAAAATATTTCTTCTTATACTATACAAAAAAATGTACAATATGCTTTCAATCTTTTCTACAGTCTTCACTTATTAGGTTCCCCACCCCCATCACAAATAACTTGAGGTATATTATTTAGTTAAAAATTTAACTTGAAGTTAAAAAAAATGTTTTATATAAATTCTCTCTTCACATTTCATTTCACTTCTGACGAAAGTCTTGTTTGAAACACTCTGTACTGTTTCTTATAGGCTGGTAGTACTGTGACCTGTTTCACTAACAGAGTCAAAAATGAGCACATCACTGTATACTAAGTTCTTTGAGAAGAAAAAATCTATTAGATTGTTGCCAATTTTAGGCATATTTTACATACACTAAAAGTGAGCAGTTTAAGCATTTTACGAAGCTTAGAAAGTAGTAAGTTATATTGTAAAAGGATTAAACAATACCAGCCTAAAGAGACCTTAGATACAGAGTATTCATTAGCATGTGGTTGGGCCCACGCCAAAAAGGACTGGTTAACTTCAGAACATTGCCTCCCCACCTCAATTTTATTAATCTCACCTGGGCCCAAGATTAAATAAATAATCACAGGAAATTCTCAATACTAAATTCTCCATCACATTTTTTGCTACATAAACTAGTTAGAAATTTTAGACTCATTTGATTGGGTAAGGGCTTTTTAAAAATATATTCCACTCCTCACTAACTCTTGAATTATGAACAATTTGGGAAATAATTAACAAATGGATGAGTAATTTCTTTTGGCTAATTCTAAGAAACTGACCTTTCACCATATGACCTTGTTATATGTAGAGGGTGAATTACATTTAGATACCCTTTTTTTCTTAAAAATCACAAACAGTATCTTCAAAAAGTTTGTAGCTTTACCCTGACTTTGGGAAATGTTCCACTTCTCAATATGCACAAAGGGAATATTGTCAGTTTTCCTTTAATGGCTCTCTAGTCCCTGATTCTAATCCACAGCATGAACCAGATCCATCTGTGATGCCAAGAAGACACCACCACCAAACCAGTTATACCTCTTCTTGAGAGTAATTATCTTCCTAAGTTAAAAAAACAAAAATCTGCTGTAGAGTTAAGAGCCAAAATAAGCTTTAAAGCCCTAAATTTAGCAAAGAGATCTTGTTCTTTAAAACAAGGGTTCTCACTTATAAAATAACACTGTTTAAAAGGTTAATATTCCACCCTGAAGGACCAACCTGAAATAATTAATAAATGCATGTAACATCTGAATTCAGGAGTAGAGAATTTTCCAATGAAAAAATACACACATGCATTAGCATAACACTTTTCCATTACAAATGTTTTTAAAATAACCAAGTAGGCAGATGTTACCCAAAAAATGAAGACTTATGTAAAAATTAGCCAATAATTAATGGACATATATCTTAATTCTATTAATGAAGTGTCTCCCAGGTATTGTATGTCTGCTTGTAATTATTTACAACTTAAAAGCATTTGAAAGAGAGCTAATTCAGGAATTCCTTAACTCTGAAGATAGCCTTATGTATTTTAAATGTGATTTCATGACTCGTCATTTTAAGTATATTGGTAATGGAGGGAGGCACAATCTAAATGATGTTATCAAATGAGAAGCTTCTGCTAATTATCCTAAGTACTGAAACAATTTGGTTCAACTCAATAGTGATGGCTTCTTGGCTCTGTTTAGTTCTTAAAATCTCAACTACTGGAAACAATGAAAGCAACTCTTGTGAGGCAGCCCATGCTACCAGTTTTTCATCTACATATCGCTTAGAAGCAATGCTGCTATAGTTCCTAACACATACCTTGGAATTAAACCAAATCCAGGCCTCAAGTGATTAAGAGCTGATATTTTCAGCCACTCTATAGGTATTATCTAAACCACAAGTTCTAAACTTTAGCACACATCAGAATCACCTGAACGGCCTGTTAAAACACAGGTTGCTGGGCTCCACCTCCCAGGTTTTGAACAGTAGAGGTCTGGGATAGAGCCTAATAATTTGCATTTCTAACATGCTTCTGGTTAGGGGCAGCACACTTTTGAGAACTACTGAACTACACAAAAACCTGTTTTCTTGCAGTAACAAACCCAACTAAAACACACAAGATATTAACATATGGGAGAATATTACCTAGTTCATCAGCAAAAATGAATTATTGCTAAATACTGTAGTCTGAACTAGAAAGAAAATATCTCAATATTTCTGTCACTGAAAGAAATATAAAAGTCCACATTTACAAAAATAGAAAAAGAAGCCATACTCTATAGTTAAGAAAAGTATTCACCACAGGATTTCTTTAAAGCGCAAACTCTCTTGACACATTTCTATAACATAAAACAAGAACCAACTATATATTAACACTGTACAAATCCATTTCCAACTTTCACTAAAGCAAATAATAATTTTTAAAACCAAGTAACTCAGAAAAAACAGCAGCAGCAACAACAATAAAAATGTCTTATAATTAGTAAAAAATAGGATTTCATCTTTAGACTTGAGGAAGGATCTGACACAATGCTTCCTTTAATGCATTCCAGACCACCTATACAGATACTCAGGGTTCAGAAACATAATGCCAATGTTTTCTAAAGAGCTAATTCACTGCCTGGAGGAACTGCCTATTCAGAAGAGGAACAGGAAGATTGATTCAAGCTGGCTGCACTGGAACTCTGATTTGCTCCTTTTCAGAAATAAAAAAAATTTCAAAGCATTGTGAAAAAAATATAGAGTTTTCATAGGTGGGAAAGAATGTCAAGGAACAGAGGATGGGGAAAAGAGGTAATAGCAAGAGAAACCAGAACAGTCTACTGCTTTATCAAAACTCATGTACGGTATGTTACAGAAAAAAAAGGTTCTATGTCTTGTTTTTCCTTAAAAAAAAAGCAAGGCAGTATAATTTAAGATTTCATATGTTTAAAAACTCTTATTAGTATATCTACAATTTTAAAATTTATTTTTTAAGGCAATATTCCATTTAGGAATCAATCATAAGGAAACAATGAACACTATAAAGGTGTATTTATATATAAAGATGGGAGCTATATAATTGTCTTAACAATAGAGAAATGTTAAATCATTATTTCATAGTATGGATGTGTCATAATTATATAGCCAAAGGAAACGTTTTAAAAGAACTTTTAATGACACAGATACAGAACAGAGTTTTAAAAAAGCTGGTAACAAAAGTGTCAGTACATTTGAGAGCCTATCTATCACCAAAAAAAGTCAAAACCCCCAAAAAACTGCAAGAAAGTGCACAAAACTTAACAAATGGTTACCTCTGTATTGCGGAACATACTTATAAATTTTCAGGTATTATGAGCGTATATAACTACTATTTAAAAAATCCTTTTCTTGGGAAAGTGGGTAGAGCGAGGAAAGGAATAGGTGAGGGAGATTAAGAGGTAAAAATTTCCAATTGCAGAATAAATGAGTCATGGGTATGAAATGTACGCGTGGGGAATATAGTCAATAATTATGTAATATCTTTGTACGGTGATGTATCATAACTAGAGTTATCATGGTGATCAGTTTGAAATATACGGAAAAACAGAATCACTATGTTGTGTAATAGGAACTAACAAAGTATAGTAACTTACGGAAAAAGAGATCAAATTTGTGGTTACCAGAGACGGGTTGGGGGGATTGGAAGAGGGCAGTCACAAGGTACAAACTTCCAGATATAAGATAAATAAGTACTAGGGATGTAATGTACTACATGATAAATATAATTAACACTGCTATATGTTATATATGAAAGTTAAGACAGTAAATCCTAGTTATGACAAGAAAAAAATTTTTTTTCTATTTCTTTAATTTTTTATCTATATGAGATGATGGATGTTCCCTAAACTTACTGTGGTAATCACGGCATGACATATGTAAATCAAATCATTATGCTGTACATCTTAAATTTATACAGTGCTGTATGTCAATTATATCTCAATAAAACTTGAAAAAAAATTATTTTCCCATTATAAGCAATATATGAATATATTTTCAAGAGATTAAAATGAGTACATTTTTGTTTTAAAAGACTCAAAGAATGCAGAAGTATTTAAACAAATTCCCCTTTGCTCTCCACCTCTGCACCATCACCACTACCCCCCTCCTAGGGAGGGACCCCTATAAAGTCTAGGGGGCATCCTTCTTGTCCCAATTCCTTTGCTTCATATACTGATAAGATCAATGTGGAGAACATGTCAAAACACACATGGAATTATCCTTTGTTTCATGTCAACATATTTTCTAAGGTCTACTTCATTTTCTAAAAAATAGATTTTATTTTTTAGAGCAGTTTTAGGTTCACAGCAAAATTGAGTGGAAGTTAGAGAGAGCTCCCATATAACCCTTGCCTCCACACACACACAGGCTTCCCCAATCATAATTCCCCACAGAGTGGTACATTTGTTACAACTGATGAACCTATACTGACACATCGCTATCACCCAAAGTCCATAGTTTTCATTAGGGTTCACCCTCAGGGTTGTACATTCAATGGGTTGTAACAAATGTATAATGACATGTATTGATCATTATGGTATCATAGAATATTTTTACTGCCCTAAACATCTTCTGTGCTCTGCCTATTCATGCCTGTCTCCCCCCAATCTCTGACAACCACTATCTATATAGTTTTGCCTTTCTAGAATGTCAGGTAGTTGGAATCATACATCATGTAACCTTTTCAGATTGGCTTCTTTCATTTAGTAATATGCATTTAAGGTCCCTCCTTATGTAACCTTTTCAGATTGGCTTCTTTCATTTAGTAATATGCATTTAAGGTTCCTCCACGTCTTTTCATGGCTTGGTAGCTTATTTCTTTTAATCACGGAATGATATTCCATTGTCTGAATGTACCACAGTTTTTTTACGCATTTACCTACTGAAGGACATCTTGGTTGCTTCCAAGTTTTGGCAATCATGAATAAAACTGTTATAAACATTTGTATGCACATGTTTTCCACCCATCTGGGTAAATCTCAAGGAATGCAATTGGCTTCTCTATACTGCTACACTTATCTGTCTATTCTTACAACTAGCAAGTTTTAATTACCGTAGCATTATATTTTGATATCTGATAGGGAAAATCCTACCCCATTGTTCTTCCTTTTTAAATACTTCCTTGGTCTTTCTTATAGTTTCTCTACTACATGAACTTGAGAATTATCCATAAAAATCTAGTGGGATTTTGGTTACCATAACATATAAATGGCATAAATTGATGTTTTTATAGTTGAGTTTACTCATTCATGACTATGTTGCTCCATTTACTTAAGAGTTCTTTCATGTCCTTCAGTAGAGTTTTGAAATTTTCTTCATGTTTGCCTTGCCCATTTCTTGTTAGGGTTTAATACTGGTTTTGGTGCTGAGGGATAGGCAATGACCCCAGGCCTAAGCCTATCACTGTATGAATGCTCTTCTTCACAGTGGTTGATTTCAAGTGTTGAATCAGGATAAGATCAAAGTCTTTTGTTCAATGGTTGTGGGAAACAACTCTCTCCTGCCCTCTGGATTGTAAACTGTATAGCTACAGGGAAGCAAACAAACCAAATTACTGCTGGCAGCCATCTCAGAACCATGAAGAATGCCAACTTGAGGACAAAGGCATTACACAAAAGGCAAAACCAAGAGAAAGAGAGTCAGAATCTTGATTAAATTATGCCTGAAGCATGCTCTACTTTTGAAATATTTTAATTTAAATGAGCCATTAAATCAATCTCACCTTTATCATTCATACCAAGTAAACTCGGGTTTTCTACCTTTACCACAGTAAACACTGTAACTGTTACAATGGATAAAGCTTTAACAATAGTCTATTTCATACAGTGCTGGCCAGCTATGAAAGCTGTGAAATATTTTGGAAGACATCAAATTTAAAAGATTCTTATTCCTCTATATTGGGTTATAGAACTAAGTCTTCAAGAATAGCAATGAGTAAAGTAATATATACCAGGAAGGCTCTTCATTCAATAAACATTTATGAAGTGCTCACTATACACACAGTTACAATACTATTGGCTCAAACCTTTTCACTAAATAAATATAGTAACAAATAACTCAAGGCATGTATGAGCACTGAATGTCTGTTGAGTATATTTGAAATATTTTCCTTATGCTACAAGACAATGCTCATTAAAAGATAACACTCCATGAAGCTAGTAAAAATATAGCATATTAATATTCCATTTAACCAGGAGATCAAATTTCCAGCAATCCAGCCCTGTGGAACACACTTAAGAACCTGAGAAAAGTATATCAGGAATCCTAAATAATGGACACGGGAAGAACATGGGAATCCCATCAGGAAAGCAACATAAAGGGAAAGTGAAGCCACTTAGTAAGTGCACACTTGAGGAGAATTCAAACACCCACACATAATAACTGCTGAACATGAGACCATGGTAATCAAACATTACAGTGTAAAGAAACAAACTGTTAGAGCAATGCACAACAAACAAGAGATTAGCATTCCTTCAACTAGAAATATCAGGAATATGTTCAATAAGGTTAAAATGATAAAAGGAGAAACAGAAAGCTAAAGAAACTGCAAGAAGAAAAAAGCAAAATTTGAAAATCAACTATCTGAAAATGAACCATTGTAGATGAACTATCTTTAATTTCTAGGAAGCAGTAAAAAATATTAAGACGTAGTTAAGAGATACAGAAGATATAAAAAGAAGGTCCAACAGAAGCCTTATGGTATCGTGAGAATGAAGTTAGAAATTGTGACTATAGTCAAAGCCTTATACAGAATCCAATTAGAAGTCATTCAGATAGTCTGAAAGCCAAAGCCATGCAAAATCCAAATGATACTGGTAGGGTAGTTAGATACAAAGTTATGGAGGAACATACACTCGTCAGACATGAGAACTGGGTTCTAATATGACAAACTCAGAAATGAGGGCTAAGTAGTAGGGGCTAAGAATTGTCTGCTAATTTCCATTTTTTCTTAGTAATAGGACCTCAAACAATAGTGAAAATAAATAGGAATTATTATCTTTCAGTGCTGTGGGCAAGAATATGTCCTAGATAGGGAATCTGTTAAGAAATCCATCTGAGAAGAAAACCCAAAATCCACTTGGTGGAAGGGCAACCCTGAAATTATTTGGAATGACAGAATTGTTTAACAAGTAAACTTTTTTAAATCAAGGGGAGATTTAAACTTAATTATAAAGATGAACAGATCTGTATTATTAATATCTTTGTGTTAAGAAATAACCTATATTTTTTTGCATTGTACTCATAGGGTAAAACCATAGAAGGAACTTAATTCCTCCCCCACATCTGCCATTTTAGAAACAGCTCAGTGAGGGAAGTACTTCCTCTGCCACTAGACGAAGAGTTGGGAGTCCCATGACATTTTTCATCACTTTCTAAATCAATCTCTATAATTATTTTAAGTTGCCAAACAAAGCCTTAATTCAGAAATTAGAATGTCTAACATAATAATCAACACTTCAAATCTTGATTTAAAGGTAAGACTTCTCTCCTTTTCAGCAACTGCTGGCTGCCGATGGGTTTTGCTCGAAAGGGTGCATTGTCCTTTTCTCTTTCCTGGCCTAGAGTTTCTGTCCTCCCTTTAGTCCACTGACTGAAGTTTCTCCCTCCTGTTCCCCACCTCTACCAAGCCTGGAGAAGGGGAGAGAGAACAGAACAAGTAAAGGGGACCCAAAATATCTTACTATGTTAAGATGTCTCATTGCTCTCTGGGCCTAACATGTTTGCTGAATTCTTGCATGGCTGCGCTCCTGGGTTCTTTGTAGTAAGAACACAGGGTTCCACTATCTGTAATCTCCATGATGCAGAAGACACATTTTATTGCTCTGGGGGCTACACAACATTCCCGCTCACAGTCCCGCTTCCCTAGCTTGCCTCCTACCCACTTCCAGCCTGTTTTTTCAGATTCATTCCACACACACACACACACACACACACACACACACACACACACACTCTGTGTTAGGTTTCAACGCCCTCTGAAACAGAATGTAACGTGCCTCCAGATGGGCTCTTGTTCTCTTACTTTTGAGTATTGGCTCACATGTAGTCCACAGGGGCACTCATGTATGCAAAAAGCTCCAGGATTGCTGGCCCATTCCTTACTTTTATGTATTGTAATAATTAACAGAATCTACCAATAGATCTACATAGATGCTAAAATCAGCAAATTACTTTTACATAAGGAATTGCTTATTTTCCTATTGTCTCTCAAGAGCACTGGGAAATATGCTCACATTTCACTCCTAACATTTATGAATACTTCTTGTGAGAATTAAGACTGTCCACTATTGAAATTTCTAATACAAATGTTAAGTTAAGGGCTTCCCTGGTGGCGCGGTGGTTGAGAGTCCGCCTGCTGAGGCGGGGGACACGGGTTCGTGCCCTGGTCCGGGAAGATCCCACATGCTGCGGAGCGGCTGGGCCCGTGAGCCATGGCCGCTGAGCCTGCGCGTCCGGAGCCTGCGCTCTGCAATGGGAGAGGCCACAACAGTGAGAGGCCCGCATACCACACACACAAAAAAATGTTAACTTAAATACTACTTAAAAAGTTTTGATCCAATAAGTTATTCAGTTTAAGTAATTTAGTTTCATTAGAATCTACTCACTGAAAATACAACAAATTACTTGCTCAGAAGCATCAGTTAAAGAGCTTCAGTTAAGCTAAAATATATGTTATAATAAGCTTCACCTTAAATTTATAAAGGCAAAGAAAAAGTCATAAAGAGACAACAGTGCTGAGAAATAGTGGCTAATAAAGTAGCTGCCCATAAAGGCTTTTATCTTTTTAAGAGAATGATGCTCTTTTTTTTTTTTTTTTCCTATTTCTGCCTCTTATAGTGAAAAGATTCAAGAGAACTTGGATTTTAAAGGATTAAGAAAGCAAACGAAGGCCTTCTCTTCCACAGCCTAAGCAGCTTTAGCAGAATGAAGAGAGCAACCTAACACATTTGGATGGTATGAACTAACTCAAGAGCTGACAGCAGCCAACCAAACTAAGATTTGTGGCAAGTTTAAGTGTTAGAAATTACTGAAAAGGTAAAAATAACTTTTGTTAATTAACAAAAATAATTTTTGTTAATTATTATAGTTTTTAACTTTAAAACCTATAATAATTAACAAAAATTTAAATTGAGGTTTCTTTGCATCCAATCGAAACTCTTAAAAAAGTTATAGATTAGGAAATTTATGGTTATAAATAAATATAAATACTAGGGAACCTGAACAAAGCCCTATATTTGAATCTGATGAAATGCAGGCCTGGAAGTTCGGACCCATGCCCTTTGGTCAAGTAAGAACCATAGGAAGAGAGACAAGATGGCGGAAGAGTAAGACGCGGA
>RJWK010041548.1:0-19517 GCA_004363435.1 Platanista minor | reverse complement strand
GAGGGTGGGAGGGAGACGCAAGAGGGAGGGGATATGGGAATATATGCATACGTATAGCTGATTCACTTTGTTATAAAGCAGAAACTAACACACCATTGTAAAGCAATTATACTCCAATAAAGATGTTAAAAAAAAATTAGAGTTGCTACATTGGTCTTTTTTCTCCTTGAAATTGTATCTCTATTCTATGACATACAGAAACTTTAACTTAATATGTTTTTATGCTTGAAAATGTTTTATTTGATCAATCCGTCATAATTCTCTATAACCAAAGGATCCATACATATTGAAATTTAAATTAAAAGACGATTCCAATGATCAAAATCTCCAATCCTTAAAAAAATTCCTTCTGGAGTGAGTTATCATTCTAAATATTTTGGGTACAAGTATTAAACTTTTGATAAATACTAAACATAAAAAATAAAGTTTTGTTGGAAATGCACCTCCAAATGAGATGGGTAGGGGCAGGTTATGGTGCTTTGATTAAGAGAGGCATCACCAACACCAAAGCTTCACATCATCCCTTTGTTTGACCAGGTTTTCCAACCCAGGAAAATGTATTTTTCCCAATAAGATTCCTTATGGGTGGGAACCCCATGACTGAAACAATAGAAAGAAGGAAGGTTACCACCCTTTGACCTCAGATTGTTGCTCTGACAGATGAATTTAGAAAAGAGGATTGTGGCTTCCTTGGTGGCGCAGTGGTTAAGAATCCGCCTGCCAACACGGGACACAGCTTCAAGTCCTGGTCTGGGAAGATCCCACATGCCACGGAGCAACTAAGCCCATGTGCCACAACTACTGAAGCCTGCGCGCCTAGAGCGTGTGCCCCACAACAAGAGAAGCCACCACAATGAGAAGCCCTCGAACCGCAACGAAGAGTAGCCCCTTCTCGCCGCAACTAGAGAAAGCCCACGCGCAGCAACGAAGACCCAACGCAGCCAAAAAAAATAAATTTATATAAGAAAAGAGTATTGAAGTGAGAAAGAGGAATTGGATTTATAACTCAATTCCCCCAAAACTCTCCTCATCTCCTCATTGCATGGAAAGTCTCTGGTCTCTCTGTGGTGCACACACCAGTTTGAGTCCTGCTCCTCTGTAAGAGCAGCAGCATTCCATGAGATGTTAAGTGGTGTTCTTTGGGGCATGGGGGTGGGGGAGGGCAGTAAAGAGTTTTTTTTTTTTTTAAAGGTTATACTCCATTTATAATTATAAAATATTGGCTATAGTCCCCATGTTGTACAATATATCCTTGTAGCTTATTCTTTGCATAATAGTTTGTACCTCTGAATTCCCTACCCCTATCTTGCCCCTCCCCTCTTCCCTCTCACCACTGGTAACCATTAGTCTGTTTTCTGTATCTGTGAGTCTGCTTCTTTTTTGTTATATTCACTAGTTTGTTGTTGTATGTTTTAGATTCCACATATGAGTGATATCATATGGTATTTGCCTTTCTCTGACCGACTCATTTCACTTCTCATAGTACTCTCTGAATAAAGTTTCTTGATCAAATAAGTTTGGAAAACACTGGGTTAAGCAACATTAAACAGAATCTTGTAAGACTTTAAAAATATTTCTTTAATTGATTAGGGTGTTTTATCAACTGTCAGAGAGGCGTGGGTATGGTAGGCAGAATCATGGCCCCCAAAGATGTCCACATCCTAGTCCTGGAACCTGTGCGTGTGTCATCTTATCTGGTAAAAGAGACTCTGCAGACATGACTAAGTTAAGGATTTGGGGTTGGAGAAATCACCCTGGATTAGCCAGTGAGCCTGATGCAATCACAGGGGTCTTTATCAGTGAAAGAGGGAGAGTCAGAAAAGGAGATGTGGTGATGGGAGGAGAGGGTCGAATAAAATGGCTGGCTTCAAAGATGGAGGAGGGAACCACCAGCCAAGGAATGTAGACAGCCTCTAGAAGCTGAAAAAGGCAAGGGAACAGGTTACCCCCTAGAGCCTCCAGAAAAAATGCAGCCCTGCTGACACAATGATTTTCAGACCTGTATAACTCATTTAGGATTTCTGATCTCCAAAGCTGTGAGATGATAAATTTATGTTGTTTTAAATCACTGAGTTTGTGGTAATTTGTTACAGTAGCTCTAGGAAACTAGTTCAGGTGACTAGAGTGTGGTAAAGCATTTCCCACTTTTATCTGGTCAGCAAACTCTGGTTTATTCGTTGTTGTTTTTTGGCGCACTGCAAGGCGTGCGGGATCTTAGTTCCCCGACCAGGGATTGAACCTGTGCCCCCTGCAGTGGAAGCACGGAGGCTTAACCACTGGACCATCAGGGAAGTCCCAGAAAACTGTGTTTTTTGCGTAGAGTTACCAACTGCCCTAGTTTGCCAGGATTGAGGGGTTTCCTGCATGGTGGACTTTCAGGGCTAAAATTGGAAAAGTCCAGGCAACTTGGGACAAGTTGGTCACCCTATTCCTGAGCCACTAGTGATGCATATTATCATTGACCTAAAAAATGAAGAACAGGGAAGTAACGAAGGAAAAATTCCAGAGGGAGGAAGATGATACATACCTAATATTGAAGATCCTATCATCTCAGCAGGGTAAACTGTATACTGTTGTTGCCACACTTACCACTGTTCTCTACTTTTTAATTCTAGAGTCAATCTTAACCTTTTTTTTTTTTTTTCTCTTTTGGGCCAAAGTTTCTTTTGTCCCTTGGTTGCTCTGCAATTATTGAGCATTTACTATTTGTTCAACTCTGTAAGAAGTGCTATGGGGGACGTCCTCCCCCCTTCCCCCAATATTTAATTGGGTCCTACTCTGAATATGGTCCTGCAGGGAGGTGAGATAAACACAAATGAAACAAAATACTTAAACATGTGAAACAGCCCAAACTGGCATGAGTGAGAACAGCTCGGGGAAGCTCTATGAGCTCTGAAGGTAGACTTGAATGTGGATAGGTGGGGATGGCTACAATGTCAGGCAGTGGTTTCTAAAGTTACCCAAACAGGCCAGCAATTTTCCCCAAATCACAAAGGCCTTGGGTGGTTTCCCTCATATGTTCTCAGCTATTTCTCTTGTAAAAGAACATGTTATTTACCTACAAAGGGACTTGAGGTACAAGCTTCTATGGTGAGGGCTCAGGAGGGTCACAGGTATCAAATCTCTGAAGCCTAACAATCAAGAGGCTAGAGCAGAGGAATTACAGATCATATTATAAGGGAAGTTTTAACAAAAAACAAGAAGCAAGTAGATTCCCACACTTACTCCAGACTGTCAGTATTAAAATCTTTAGGAGTAAGGCCAGTAATCACAAGCTCTCTAACATTCTCATGATTCTGACATGCTGAAGGTAGGGCCCACTGATCACGGCATGCCCCAAATGTGTATCTTACAGAATACTAGTCCCATCAGATGTTTCAAGGGAGAAGGTTTTGTGGTGAGCTAAATGAGCTTGTAGATGACTACACATTGTGGCTGGCTTTTCATGGTGCACCATACCAGGTAGCTTAGCTTATTAAAGGCTCTGAGAAGTCCTGTAGTAAAGATACCTGTGTAGTTTTGTTATTTATTTGATGAAATAACATCAAGACACCAATCTGGTCAACTCTGACAACTCCCAGGGGGAGGGCTGGAGAGCCAGTACTGTTTCCAACACGCACACACGATTTAAGGGAGAGTGTGTGCACTGAGGGAGACCTGGGTGGGGCAGACTTTTTGTAGATGGAAATCTTGGGCTTGTTTCCTTCCATCCATCCTTCTGTCTTCACCTTTTGCAGAGGGACCATGTTGGTGACCCATCAGGTAGAAACACTACGGGCTGAGAGGAAGAGTGTGAGCTTTGGAAGCTGAAGTCAGGAGTGCAATTGGGATACCTGGGGAAACAGGCCTAACTGGCATGCATATGATTGTTTGTGGGAAACACCGAGAAGATCTAGGATAGGTCGTGGCAAAAACTATTCTCTTTTTCTTGCGTACAAGCCTTAAGAAGGCTCTTTTAGCCAGCGATGATTCTCTTAACCATTTTTTTTTTTTTTTTTTGAGGTATGCGGGCCTCTCACTGTTGGGGCCTCTCCCGTTGCGGAGCACAGGCTCCGGATGCGCAGGCTCAGCGGCCATGGCTCACGGGCCCAGCCACTCTGTGGCATGTGGGATCTTCCCAGACTGGGGCACGAACCCGTGTCCCCTGTATCGGCAGGCGGACTCTCAACCACTGGGCCACCAGGGAAGCCCTCTCTTAACCATTTTTGAACAAAAGTTCCCATTTCCCAGACACGAAAAGTAAGGGATTGTTTACAGTAGCTTAGAATCTCTGAGAATGGAAATAAAAATGTGATTATACAGCTCACCTAACTAACACAAGGAGACGAAACTGAAGAAGGTGCAAAGTTCATCCTTGTAGGAAAAAATGAAAAAACAGGGGCTTCCTGAAACCAAGTCTGATGGAGGAGCTCAGATGAAAGAATTATGGAGTCAGTGCTCTGAGAATAAGCACCCTTGGAACATTACAAGGAAAGAAAAAGTACCAGAACTATGTTGGGAAAATGGCGTGACAATGGGAGTAAACTAGTTTGAAGAGAGAAAGCAAAAGATAATTTAAGTGGGCCCTTCACTGCATGGAAAAATGCTGGGGCTAGTCTGAGCTGATGCTTCTATAAATGATGTTCAGCTGTAGCACAAGTGATGTTTCCACGTTTCTAGAAAACACTAAGCTCACCTGGATGGTGAAATGCCAAGCTGGTGGTGATAAACAGAAGGAAGATCTTACCAAGCCAAAGGTGAGTGGGCAGAAAAGAGGCAGATGAACTTCAGCATGGTAAGGGCAAAGTAATACATTCTGGGAAAAACAAATGATGGTTATGAAAGATGATAGGCTCTCAGCTGTCAGTTACAGCCCAGAGAGGAGCTCTGAGCATCAAGCCAGGATGGATTGTGGCAGAGAGGGGCTAGGGGACCGACTCAGCTGTTCTCTCCTTACTCTCAGGACTTGGTAACTTCTCTACCTCTGGTTAAGGAGTGTGCGGAAAACTTGCATATGAGGATGGATAGCTGTTTCAAAATTATAAAGTTATCTGTAATAGCACTCACACAATATCACTTCACTTCTGTAAACAGCTTAGGATGATGGCAAGGAAGAGAGTTAGCTAAAAATGTTAAGTAGAAGTTAGGGGTGGAGATGGTACCCTGAGAAAAACAATCTGTGGTGCTTAACAAGCACCATCTGTCAGAGTCGAAAGTCCAGAGTACAAGGAAGGTGGGAGGGGAGTCTCCGGGGCATGGGGAGGGGAAGACCTGGGCAGAGGGTGATTTGTGGTAGTCCAAGTTTCTGGCACTCAATCACTTACATTTAACTGTTGGAAATAAAGTTCAAGCAAGCTTCCTTGAGACGGAGCAGCCTTACAAACTACTTTGAATGTGAACTTTCACAATGAGCACCTATCCTTCTGCTCACCTGCACATGCACCCAGAAAAGCTGATTGGGCCAGTCATGTCCCTTAAGCTCCATCCTTCATAGCCAATAAGGGGCCAGGAGCCAGGGGAGAGTAACACCCTCCCCCCTTCCTTCCTGCTTCCTTGTTGGTTCTCTGTATGAATGATAAGGAAGGGGTTGGCTCTGGGGGTGAGGTGGTCTGCATGATGGGATATCCATGACAAGGATACAACACCTTCTAGAGAAGACATTGCCTCTGCTTAAGTTCTAGGTCCCTATGTAGCTATGGGGACAAAACTATTAAGGAACCTTAAGTAGTTTTTTGAAATGCAAACCTAACACTGTTACAGTTTCCAGAAAGACTAATTGAGTTGTTGCATCTCCAGTGGAGTCAAACTGGAGAACATTTTCCTTCCCTTGTATATATAAGACTGTGGTTTGTATACTGCCGGAGTATTAAAGAAAAAAGACGGCACTGGAGGAGGTACAATGAAGTGAAATGGTCAAGGGATGGTAGGATCTTTGAGTTAGAGACAAGCAAAATCTTGATCCTTCCCTCCCCCCACAGAAAATGATCAAAGCTTGGCAGCTCATGAAAAATGCCTTTTAGGTCTAATCCCTTTCACACTTGAATGAGATGGCATTTTCTAGGCTTAAGAAAGGTGTTTTGGGATAATGTAAAAGGCATCGCAGTAAAACTTAGATGACCTAGGAGGGATAGGAAATAGACTTTTCTGACTGGGGCTTAATCCAGCACACCCTTGAGGCCTTCTTAGGTTTGGTCTCTTCCCCACCCTCCAAGAGAGCCTTGAGGACATGTCCCCTGGGCTCACCCCTGCTGCTGAGAAGACCTGAGGTCCCCAGATTTCCACTGCCTCCAATAAGAAGCAAGCAGCTTGTGGGTCCTGTGAGTGGGTCACCATGACTTGAAGGGCAGCAGCTTCCACCAGGCACCCCCTGAGGACGTGTGCAAAATGAAAACATGAGAACCTTTATTTCTGTTTCGTTGTTTTCTAATGAGATGGGTTAAGCTTTACTAATATTTAACATTCAGGCTAACCTTGGGACCCACTGGTGTGTGGCATTCTAAGGAAAGAGGGGAAGATCCCCCTCTTTCCCGGGGGTGGGGGAGTATTTTAGTGTGTCTCTCTCATTTGTTTGTTGCCTTTCAGCAGTTTTGATTTTTTTGGCGTATGTTTGCGTGTGCTTGGTTAAATAGACTCAGTGATTATATTATTTAGTTCTAACTAAACTAACCCTTATGAAATGGACCAATGATTTCAAAAGATTCCTGCAAGAAACAAAACTGAGGCCTGAAGACAATACACTAATCATGCCAGCACAAGTGAATGGCAAGAAAATGGCAGAGCTGACGATTATCCTTCTCAGCGTAAGAGCTTTTCCGCAGCCAAATTATAAGGTAAAAGTAATGATCTAGTCAGATCAAACAAGAAATGGGCTATAAAAATTGCAAAAATTCTAATAAGATGATTTGAAATATGGATTTTACACACTTTTACTTGCCTCGAGATAGTCCCTAAGGCAGTAGGAAGCCACAGCAATTAGCAAGACAGACATATTGTGATTTTGATCTTAGCTTGTCCTGTGGGTGATGGGGAGAGGCAATAAGGAACGGACTGTGTGACTTTGGGGGAGAGGGATGTGTCAGGGGTGATGCTGAGTGCTTCGTCTAGCTTGGGAGATGTGGGGTGGGGATCGTTACGCAGCACCAACTGAAACAGGCATCTGGGAGCATGTGTGGGGAAGATGACTTCAGTCCTGAGCACGCTGAATTCGAGGGGTTCCGGGGAGGCATCTAGGTGGAGATGGTCACATGAGCCTGTACAGTAGGCACCTCCAACTCAACATGTTCTACCCTGAGCTCCCCATTTCCCCATTCAAACCATGTCCCTATCCATCAAGCAATTGATGGTGAAAAGTTTCCCTAAATAATTAGCCAATTAAAGATGCAGACGTAGAGGATGGACTTGAGGACATGGGGAGGCGGAAGGGTAAGCTGGGACGAAGTGAGAGAGGGGCATGGACTTATATATACTACCAAATGTAAAATAGCTAGAGGGAGGCAGCCGCATAGCACAGGGAGATCAGCTTGGTGATTTGTGATCACCTAGAGGGGTGAGATAGGGAGGGTGGGAGGGAGACGCAAGAGGGAGGGGATGGGGGATATATGTATATGTATAGCTGATTCACTTTCTTTTATACAGCAGAAACTAACACACCACTGTAAAGCAATTACACTCCAATAAAGATGTTAAAAAAAAAAAAGATCCCGAGGGATAAACAGGTTATTCCTTTAAAATGCAAATTCCTACTTCAGTGGTTAAAATGTACTCTCTGTTCAAACCTTGCTGGGGATCAAGTTAGTCAGAACCACATGGTAGCCCTCCTAGGGCTTCTCTCTCCCCTTCGTGGCCCACCACCAAATCGCCCCTCCTTCCACACCAAGAAAATGGATTATTTTTAAATGAGGGTAGGAAGTGAGAGGCAGGCTTGGGTACAGTAGGATTGGGGTTGAGGGTGGAAGGAGGAAGGACTGAATTGCTAGAGACAGCCAAATGCAGGGGAGGGGGTGTTGCATTAGCCAGTCTTCACCACGTTGCATGCCCCTTCATGTGGCCAGTCGTCCTGCCTCTAGCTCGGGCTTGGGTGCCCCTGAAATCTTGCCTTTGGGTCAGGCCTGGGAAAGGGAACAGAGTTTTGCTTTGCCCTGGGTGGCTGCTTAGTCCTAGAGATTCATTCATCCAGCAGTCAGGAGTGAGGATTTGAGTGTTTTGGGGGGACCAGATATGATGAAATTTCCTAACTAATACTGGATTTTTTAGGGTGCTGAGAAAGGACATACAAAAGCAATAGTAGACAAAACAGGGTGTTTCTTATAGGAAAGCAGATTCAGATCATTGTGACACCTTACACTGAGTAATTACACTTTAAAACCAGCATTTGATGAACTTCAAGATGAAAACTTTTTTTTCATTTCAAAAAAATTTGAAATGGGCCTTGAAATAACATCGTTTCAGGTGAAGTGAAGAAATGTTGGCAGGGTCAGCTGTAAGACCTTCCAGATCATTATCTCATCTTGTCATAGATGCCCCCAATCCACCCAATCCATTTGCACTGAGGGATTCATAGTTCAATTAATAATCATGTCAGAGATAATGTTAACTACTGAGCACAGATTATGTACCTGAGGTAGTATATACTATGTATTTGATCCTCACAAGAGGTCTGCAAAAGAAAGACTGTAATAAGTCCCATTTTATAGATAAGGAAACTGAGGAACAGCAGATTTAAGTAATTTATTCAAAGCTACGAGGCTAGTAAGAGAGCTGCTGTTGAGCCAAATCAAATCTAGACAAAGCCTGCAATCTTTGCCTTCCTGCATCTGCTTTTAGAAGACTATCCCTGGCTCCCTAATGACTGTGATTTCTCACTTATTTGAGACATTAATTATGCCTCAATTAAAATTCCTATCTAGCAACAAGATTTATATTTCATCATTTTTTTCTTAAATACAAAAAAAGCCAGTCTTATGATGTGATAGAACAATACTACCTATTCATCAAAACTTGAAGGTAGGGCTTCCCTGGTGGCACAGTGGTTGAGAGTCCGCCTGCCGATGCAGGGGACACGGGTTCGTGCCCCCGTCTGGGAAGATCCCATAACCGCGGAGCAGTTGGGCCCGTGAGCCATGGCCACTGAGCCTGCGTGTCCGGAGACTGTGCTCCGCAACGGGAGAGGCCACAACAGTGAGAGGCTGCGTACCGCAAAAAAAAAAAAAACCAAAACTTGAAGGTAGATGTAGCTTTCATCTTTAGAGGGCATTCTATATATTTGAACAGAGTTGCTTAGGTTTTGTTTTTCATATTGATTTTACAGCTAGCTCTGAAAAGTGAATGAGGGATAATTTTACTTACCAGAGCTAACTGAAGCAGATACTTGTGAAGTCACTGGGGAGGGGGGGGGCAGGGTGAATCATCTCCAACTCAACAGGTTAATTTTGGAGATCTGAGAGATATTTTTGTCTCACTGCAGTAGAAGAGCAATCATCACTAAAAACAACATCTATTTACATGATTTCTTTAAACAAAGCTTATTCATCCCCTCCCCCACTCTCTTTTGCATCTAAAAAAAACTAGTGTCTCTCTGAATAGTAGGTCATGCTCAGGCATAATAAAATAAAAATAGAGTCTATGTATATAGTGCATTATGCACAGTAACTCATTGTATCCTTGCAACAACTTAACATGCATCTACTAATATCACTACCACCACCATCATCATCATCATCATCAATTTACATCCAAGGAAACCATGCAAAGGGAGATTAAGCAGATTGTTTAAAACTACCATTTAGGAAGTGGCAGAGTTCGATTCAGACCCAGGCAGGCTGCCCCAGAGTCCCGTGCTTCAACATGCCACACTAAACTGTCATTTCTGAGGTGATAAACATCAATTAGTTTAAATGTTTTTTTGAATTATTGCCCATTTTAAGATGGAGATTGAGCTGGTTTTTTCCTCAGAAGAATTAATGTTTTAAAAAACCATGAAGCATTTCAAATATACAGACAAAACAGAAGATAGTATAACAAACTCTACTTGTAATGGCCACCACCCAGATGGAATAAATCTTAATATTCTGCCCTCAAAGACAGAGGCGGGGGTGAAGCCCTCTGTTTTCAACTCCCTTTCTTTCCCTTCTATCTCCTCGGATCTAATTGCACTTCAGAAGTCGAGGTGTCTTTTTGTCTCATCCATGTTTTTATACGTTTGCCTCATGAGTATGCATGCATCAGCATTATATTGTTCAGAGTGTTTGTAAACTTCAGATAAAGGTGTCACATTGCACAGATCCTTCTGCATCTCTTCATTCAACATCTTTCTTGCAAGATTTATCTAATTGTCAT
This sequence comes from Platanista minor, assembly GCA_004363435.1. Taxonomy (NCBI): domain Eukaryota; kingdom Metazoa; phylum Chordata; class Mammalia; order Artiodactyla; family Platanistidae; genus Platanista; species Platanista minor. Next base: position 9,203 of record RJWK010041548.1, on the reverse strand, counting down.
TTCATTGCTTATATGAATATATTCTTTATCCATGTTTCCTAATGATGGATATTTAAATTATTTCCACTTTCTGCAAGCAAGTAAGTCCACAGTCGTGTGTCCTTGTGCACACACACAGTAGCCTCCCAGGTTCTATACCTAGAACAAAACTTCCGACTCCTGTAGCACAGCTGCCAATTGCTTCCAGCGAGATTGCACTAATTTTCACTCCCAGCAGCAGTGTGTGAGTTCCTGTGGATCTACTTCCTCATCAACACTTCAGATAGTCCACCTTTAAAATTTTTGCCAATTTGCTAAGTATAAAATGGTATCTTGTTTCAATATGCCTTTTCCTGATTGTTACTGAGATTCAATATATTTTTGTTTATATTGAGCAGTCAGGTCTTTCTCACCTGTGAATTGCTTATTCATGTAGTCATTTCCCCTCTAATTGGATTGTATGTCTTTTTCTTGTTAATTTGTAGGAGTTTTTATGTATTATGTATTCTAATTCTTTGCTGATCACATGACTTGCAAAAATCTCCTCCCAGTCTGTAGCATTACCTTTTAACTTTATCATGTCTTTAACTGTATAGAAATTAAAATTTTTACTCTAGTTAATTTTAACTAATTTATCAGTCTTTGCCTTTATGGTTAGTGGTTTTTATATTTTGTGTTGTTAAAAGAATCCTTTCCTGCCATGAGTTGATAAATGAGTCTTATATATTTTCCAAAATTTTTAAGGTTTTGCTTTTCACATTTAGGTCTTTAATCCATCTGGAAATTATTTGGGGATGTTGTGGGAGGTACATTTTTCTCCTCATAATTTATTCAATGTATTGAATAGTTCATCCTTCTGCTACTGATCTATTAGGCCACCTTTTTCTTAACAAGTTCCCTTATTGCATGGGTCTGAGTTTTTTACTCTATTCTATTGATCAGTTTGTCTATTTCAGTACCAACACCACACTGTCTTAATTACTGTAACTCATAATAAGTTTTGATTGGCTATAGGGAAGTTCCCCCCATTTTATTCTTCTTAGAAATTGTTTTGATTATTCTTGCCTTTACTCTTTCAACTGAATTTTTGGGTCATTTGACCAAATGCCATGAACACCTTGTATTAATCTGAGGTAAGCTGGTATCTTTATGATAGTAAGCTTCCCATCCATTAACATGATATATCTCTCCATTTAGTCAGAACATCTTTTCTGTTCTTCAATAATGTTTTATAGTCATCCCCATAAAGCTCTTGCATATCTTTCATTATTGTTACTTCTAGGTACCGTATAGTTTTGGTTGCTACTCTAAGTGTAATTTTTTTCTCTTACAGTTTCTAAATGGTTATTAATGATGTATAGGAACCCAACTGATTCCTGTATATTTATCTCCAACTGAAAAATTTTGCTGAGTTCTGTTATTAGTACTAACTTGCTTGGGTTTTTTAATGTGGACAACTACACCGCCTGCACAAAACGATTGTTTCCTTCTACCTCCCATTTCTTTTTCTTGCCTTATTGCACTGGTGGGAAACTCTAGTACAATGCTGAATAGTAAGGGTGCTATTTGGGATCCCTGTCTTGTTCTTGACTTAAACAGGGTTGCTTCTAATATTTCCCCACCATGTATAATGTCTACTGTAGATTTTTGATGGATACTACTTATTAAGGAATCTTCCTTATGTTCCTAGTTTGCTAAGGCTTTTGTTTGTTTTAAGGTAAAAATGTGTATCTAATTTTATCAAACACTTTCTTTGTACCTACTGAGATGATTATATGGTTTATCTCTCTTAATATGTGAATGTAACCAGTTATTAAGAGACTTTTCATTTAAATCATCATTGCATTCCCAGGATAAGCCCTACTTGATCATGTATTTAATATACTGAAGAATTCTATTAGTAAATATCATATTCAGCATTTTGCAACTATGCTCAAAGGTGAGATTGGTCTATAACTTTCTCCTAGTACAGTCCTTGTATGATTTTGATGTCAGAGTAAACTAGCTTCATAAAATGGATTGGGTTGCTTTTTCTTTTTCTATTCTCTGAGACTGTATGTGTTAGACAAGGATTAACGGCTTTATGAAAGTTTAGTAAAATGCGTCCACAAAGCCACTTGTGACACCAAGTAGCCACTCTTTAGAGCTTAAAATCTAAAATCTTAATCTAAAATCTTTAGATTTTTATTTCTTTCCCTAGAGCATCTACAAAGTAGGTAGTCACTCTGAATGGTATTTCACTCTCAGGAATAGATAAACACCATCTACTGGCATAATTTAAAAAAAAATAAATTTATTTATTTTTGGCTGCGTTGGGTCTCTAGTTGTGGCGAGCAGGGGCTACTCTTCATTGCGGTGCACGGGCTTCTCATTGTGGTGGCTTCTCTTGTTGTGGAGCACAGGCTCTAGGTGCACGGGCTTCAGTAGTTGTGGCAAGTGGGTGCAGTAGTTGTGGCTCCAGGCTCTAGAGCACAGGCTCAGTAGTTGCAGTGCACAGGCTTAGTTGCTCCGCGGCATCTTCCCAGACCAGGGCCCAAACCCACGTCCCCTGCATTGGCAGGCAGATTCTTAACCATTGTGCCACCAGGGAAGCCCTACTGGCATAATTTTTAATACCATTCTCCTTGTTTTATTTTAAGAGGGGAAACTGAGGAGCTATTTCTCAAAATATTTTCTTTCTTTAATAAGTTGATTATAAAAAATGATACATGAGCACTGAGAACAGTCAGAAAAGACAGATAAGCTAGAGGAAAAAAATGAATACCCCATGATCCCACCATGCACCATGGTTAGCATTCTTCCAAACACTCTCCCAGGCATATGCACTTTAATATTCACAAACATGGGATCAATGAACACTATTTTCTAATCTGCATTTTCAGTCAACACTCTGTGAATATCTTTCTCTGTCAATAAATGGATTATATCATCATCTTGATGATATAATTTCCTCTCCCAATCCTCCCATTTCCTCTCCCAATCCTCTCCTGATAAGACTTTAATTTGTTCCCAGTTTTTGCTCTAAAGGGTCTGGGGACAGTAACAAATAACCCAGCACCAGCCTGCATGTAGGGGGAAAGGGTGTCCAAAGGTGTCTCTTGGCATATGGCAGTATTCCCTCCTAATGCTCCTTCCTGAGCCAGGAGGTGGCAGGTGATGCTGAGAAGGAGCCCCACAGACAGACTCCTTGGTTCCCCCTACCCCCATCCCAGCCCTCCCACCAGAGGCCTGCTTGTCCATGTCAGTCAGAAGTCATACTGAAATCAGAAGCCAAACAGTGGCTCACCCCTTCACAAGGATGGCTGTGCCCTAGCCCAGCTCACTAAAGATAGACAGATGAGAGCCAAATAGTACCAGCAGGGCCTCTCATGCCCACAGGTGAATTCAGTGGACCCTTGCCTAGGTAGAAGGGGCACAGCCACAGCTTGTCTGTTCCAGCTGAAGGCCTCCTCCCACTGTGAGCCCATGGCCATCATCCCTCACATCCTTCTTCCGGGGACGGTGGCCCTCGCAGCCGACTCCAGCACAGTCCTTTCCCCATGCTGCTGCACTGCGACTGGTGCTGAGTTCTCACAGGACCAATGCTCGGGGGACTTGTGAACCCTCACAACTAGGGCAGTGTCCACCCAGTAGAAGTAGTCCAATAAATGTCTGTTAAATGAACGACTAAATGATTTTCTCAGGCTTTGAGGCCCAGTCTATCTGTTCAGGATACATACTGGAATGAGGTGTGTATTCACAAAATGCCTACTGAACCGAACACACTAAAAAAAAAAAATGTACTGAACTCAGCATGAGGTCCGTCCCTTGCCTTTCACACAGAGCTGACTGTCTGTGCCCCACAAGCAGCAGCATCACCTGGGGGCCGAGATGCATCACCCCACCCCACCCTCAGTGCTCAATTCCATCAGGAACGCTCTCTCCATGGCAGCAGCATCCATCCCTCCTGCCACCCCCGGAGCCTGCCCATTCACATCCCTTCATGCTTACAAGCTATTTTAAAACTCAGGGGCTGTTGGGGATCAGAATAGCACAGGCCATGTCTGTCTCTCTGGGCGATCCTCTCTCTCTGTTGGCAGATCTCAAACTGTTCACTATGGCAGGTGCTCAAAAACTCAGGCTCAGGTCACCAGACTGCTAACAAGGATGCCAGCAGGGTGCCAAATTCAGAGCCGTGGGAGGATGCCAACTTGGTAATACGTGAAATTAGTAAATAGACTGATGCAATAAAAATGTCAGTCTTTGGAATTCTCCAATTTTTGGATAGATATAAAGCCTAAAATTTTTTTTTTAAAAAGCAGGCAATAAAATGGAACAAACTTTAATCTATATTTGCAAAAAATAAACAAAATATAGCCTGAGACAGTGGGTATTTAAGCCTTAAGAACTGAGGCTCTTGGAAGGTGCTGTAATTAGATTAATACAGTAATATGTTAACCCTCAGTTTAGCTTAAAAAAAAGATAAACAAAAAAAAATAAAAATAAAAAATAAAAAAGATAAATGGTTAGCTGTACTAGGGAGGTTGAAACACATGAAGGAGAGGAAACCAGAAGGTACTTCTGGATGGGAGATGATTTGGCAGCCAGCAGTATGCCTTACTCAATGTTCTACTTAATTTCTTTTTAGTGAAGTAAGAATTTTGTACAATGACATTTTTGGATTTCAGTCAGTATGAGAGTGAAACAACAGGAAAGGGGCACATGTAATATATCACTTATAATACCCCTTACCTGTATTCTATAGTAACTGTTTATTGTTGTTTTTGTTGTTCATGCATCTGAGATCTGAGACGTGAGTAAGACACAGTTTGGATATCCACTGGTGCCACTGTCGTATCTGGCCCAGTTTGCAGATGGGAGGTGGGGTGGCGGATAGCTTGCTCTCCTGCAAGGTACCCTGAGGTTGGGCTCCTTAGTTCTGCTGGGAGCCTTCCTCTGATGGAACCACTCTGAATAGGGGAGTAGCTGTGGAAACTTGCCTCTCTGGAAGTTGCCCATAAATGTGTCTTTCTCTCAGGCTTCCTTTCTAAATTAAACTTTCCTCATACTTGTCTCAAAGGCAGTAAAAGCTTCCAAATAAAATTCTTTATACTTCATGGTAATATAAGACAATACCACCAAAAAGTTTCACCGTTTCAAATCAAGTCACTGAGTGCAGTCACTCTAAGATGCTGATAATGGCTGTCCTGGGGAGTCAGGATGCCAGGGCTGTGGCCATGGAGTCGATCCCCAAGTATGGGGAAAACCCCCAATACAGGGAAAACCAGAGAGCCAACCCCTGATCCTGACTCTCACCACTGAGCCCACAGCAGGGGGTGAAGGAGCCCAGCCCCCAGGCCTGCCCCTGCTGGCCCCCTAGGGGGCTCACTGTGTGCTCTGGGCCCAAGTCTTCACCTTCCTGGTATCTTCATCTGTTATATTAGGGAGTTGGACTAGATGATTCCGCTAATTTGTTTTATATTCTCAATTTAATAATAACCTCTTCTGAATCAGAAACTGAGTTTTTAAGTCCATAAAAAAAAAAAAAAAAAAAAAAACACACTGGGTATTCATGAGATGAGAGCCCATGTCAGTGGGAGGGATCCTCAGCTTTCCTTCTCTCACACTGATTTCCCTCCAGCCACCAAGCTCTCTCCCAGCTCTGCAAATGCCAGTGCTTCAGCAATGGAATGCCTCCTGCTTTTTCCTCCTTCTGAAAGCCTGGGCCATTGACCTTGGAGCCTCCAGCTTTCCTTTTCTTTGGCTTTCCTCCAGAATGCATTCCCCCCACCCACTGGCTTCCTGGGGCCCTTGACTCCTCTGTCAGATGTCAGCCTGTGCTTGCCACAGAGCAGCGGTCAGCAGGCTCTCCCCAACACTTCTCCCTGTGCTGACCTCAGCACCCACAGACCAAGCTGCAGATGGCCAGCCCCAGCAGGCTGCCCTGTGCTGACGCAGCTGCATACAGGAGTTGTATCCAAAACCCTAGGACCAGTTCTTCTCATCAGGCCTCACATCCCTGTCATCCCACTTCTCTGCCCCCAAGAGAAAGTGGCTCATCCTTTTCCTGGTCTCACCCATTGCTTGGTGCATGTTCTCTCCAGATCCAAGCACCCCTTGCTGTCCTCTTTCCCACCCCTCCCCTGAGCCCTCCCTCTATCCAGAACAAACTCTCTACTTGGGGCCTGTTCAAGGACCTCCCACCTGGTGTCACCTGTTTGTTCACTGCAAGTTCCAGGAGAGGGGGACCTGGACTGCTGTGTCCACCATGCTGTCCCTGGCACATAGAAAGAGCTCAATAATATTTAGATTTAAACCTCAAAACCCAACACTGACTGGTCAGCCCAGGAAGTGATGTCATGGGGAAAAGAATGGGGATTGAGGAGAGGAGAACCTGGGGGCCCAGGAAGAGGCCTGAGGAGGGATGGCCACAGTAGGACAGAGGAACTGTGGTCTTGTCCTTCTCTGGCTCTCACCCCAAACTCAATGGCAATGGCTCTCACAGGGTCACCGAGTGCCTTCTAATTGTCCATGAGGAGTGTTTGGAAACATGGAAAGACATTTTTGTTGTCACAGCACGTGAGTGGAGGGTTCTATAGGCATTAGTGGGCGGGGCCAGATATGCTAACTATCCTGTAATTTCTGGGACAGGGAATGCCAGCGGCACCCCGAGACACACACCTGGGTCCTTGGCTCACCTGACCTCTAGTGGCACTCGAACCTCCCTCGTTCTCTGCTTTCCTGATCTCCCCTCTTGGTCCTTCTCAACCTTTGCCAGGACTCCCTTTCCTCTGTCCATGCCTGAAGTCTAGGTGTTCTGATTTTACTCAGGGCCCTCTTCTCTCTTGCCACACACTGTCCTTGAGTGTGAGATGTCACCTCTTGCCCACCCCCACAGGTTACTGCTTGCCAGACCTCTCCACCTAGATTCCCACAGACCTCTCACCCTCCACATGCTCAAAACTACCCTCATCCCCTTTCTCCCAGTCCCCCTGCACCCTCCTTCTTGTATTATATGTGGCCCTGCCACCTGCCCAGTGTCCAGACAAGAACCTGGGGGCCATCCTTGCCTTCTTTCTCTCTCTCACCTCCCACATCTAATGGGGCATCAGACTGTCAATTCAGCCTCCTTCACATCTTCAATTGTATCCGCCTTTCTCTGTCTCACTGATACCACCTTAATACTGACCCTCATCATTTCTCACCTGAATGATTGTCCATCTCCTCACTTACCTCTCTACCGCAGCTTCCATTCTAATTTCCACGCTGGGATGAGAATTGGCTTTGATGATGCTACTCCACCAGTGAGAACACTGACTGGCTTCCCATGGCCTTGAAGACAAAGTCCAGACTCTTGAGCATGGCATGCTGCTTGCTGAGCTGATAATCTATCTTCTGTTCACCTCTCCAGCTTCATCCTCTACAAACTCTGAGCTCCTGACTTCAGGCCACACACAGGTGTCACCTGTTCTGCTCTGTTATGCCTGGGTCCCCTCTGCATCTGTGCATATTCTGTTCCCCTGTGCTTGGACATCGGCTCCCCCTCACCCTCCAGGGCTCCCTTGAAGGACTGCTGACCTCTGAGGGACTTTTCTCTGCAACCACCTTTCCCTCTGGTATATTCTTATCACCATGGAGAGCAATCATCCACTGGCTGGATGAGTGACTTTATATCTCACCAGTCTGTGAACTCCTTGAGGGCAGGAATCATGATTTATTCATTGCTGCAACTTTAGCCAGGGATTGAAACATAGAGACTGTTTGTTGCATGAACAAATGGCTAACAGTCTTGACATTTTATTGAAATGCACTCACACTCATGTCAGGAACAATAATGATAACTGGAGCTGGCGGGGCCTCGGGACACTGACACCTACTTCCTCCACGCAGGGGCCTGAGGTCGCCCCAATGTGCCCCTTACCCACCTGGGCATGGTCGCCCTGGGCTGACCAGTCACTTTTCTTTTTCATTTTATTTTAAAAAATCTATTTTCAAAGTAATATTACATTATTTAAAAAGGTACATTATTTAAAAAGTCAAACCACCAAACGTAAAATAGATAGCTAGTGGGAAACAGCCACATAGCACAGGGAGATCAGCTCAGTGCTTTGTGATCACCTGGATGGGTGGGATGGGGAGGGTGGGAAGGAGGGAGACGCAAGAGGGAGGAGATATGGGAACATATGTATATGTGTAATTGATTCACTTTGTTATAAAGCAGAAACTAACACCATTGTAAAGCAATTATACTCCAATAAAGATGTTAAAAAAAAAAAAAGTCAAACCATTCTATAAGGCTTATAACAAAATGCAGCATCCTCTGGCCCACTTCTGATGCTGGCTCTTTGGAGGCAAAACACTTTAAATTATTTTAGCTGTTGCAACTAATAATTACCTCTACATATTTAAATTACATGCTTATACTGTTAGTTCTTGATTTCATTTGCTTTTAACTTCCTATTAAGGAAGGTGAGAATTTAGCTCTCTTCTCCATTCATTTCTCCTTCCACCTTCCAATTTGATTCTATTTCAATATTTGGTTAAATGAAACTTCAGTGATTACATTACTGGGATTGAGATGCCACTCATAGCTGAGTCATGTATGTTCTATAACTTCCATGACTGCATTTCCTTTCTTATTCATCTTGTTTTCCCAGGCATTAAACACTACCTTGTTTTTCTTTTGATTAGTTTTCTATCTAATTCACTCTCAAAGTTCTTAGCAGAATATAAGTTTCTTCTCAAAAGGTTCAAACACATCAACTAATCTACCACTTCAGTTTTCTTTCTTGGAGACTCTTCTGGGAGCACTCTGTGCTCTGGCGCAAATCTGGGTGCATTTCCCTCTAAGCCTGCTCCAGGCTCTCAGCCCGGTTCTCCCTTCCTCCTTCATCCCTTCTCTCCTGTGTCCATCTCCTGCTTCTTGGGTCTCACGGCTTCCTCATTTTTTTTGCGGTACACGGTCCTCTCACTGTTGTGGCCTCTCTCGTTGTGCAGCACAGGCTCCAGACACGCAGGCCCAGCGGCCATGGCTCACGGGCCCAGCCACTCCGTGGCATGTGGGATCTTCCCGGACTGGGGCACGAACCCGCGTCCCCTGCATCGGCAGGCGGACTCTCAACCACTGTGCCACCAGGGAAGCCCACGGCTTCCTCTTTCTTAACTTGCTCTCCACTTCAGTGGAACACTTGGTCCAGCACAGGCATCAGCAAACTACCTTAATAGAGAATAAAGGGCCCAAAGTA
>RJWK010041547.1:0-19526 GCA_004363435.1 Platanista minor | reverse complement strand
GCATTATCTGATGTATAGAAAGCAGGGGGTGGATTTTAGCTATCATTATATGGGAAGTATGCAGACTAATTAATATGCATTAAAGTTTATTGAGCATGTGTGCTCTATGTATTGCCCTTAATATTTTACCTGAATTTCCTCATATAATTCTCCTAACATCCCTACTCTACAGGTAAGAAAACCAAGGCTTAGAAAATAAATATATAGTCCAATCATAGAGAGAAATACAAATGCAGATTTAGCTGATGCTGAAGCTCATTTTTTTAGCCATTATGAATGTGTATAAAATTTTTGTGAGCGTAGATCTAGGCCCTTGTATGAGAATGTGTTGGTCTGAGCTCTACTACTGCATTTGTGCCAAAAGGAGTTGTGAGCAATTTCCTTTACATTGCTTTTCCAAACAAACACACCAATCAGAGTGAAACTTCTATTTACTTCTAAATTATTTTATTTATGACTTCTAGTTTAATATTTCTAAGAAATATCAGTGCTGAAAAATTATTCCCAAATCAAAATATTATAGACTATCTATTGTCATTATACTCAACTCCCAATTTTTAGCAGATAGATACACCTGGAGAATGACTTGTTTACATTCCGTATGATCTCAGCTGGAGGTCTGACTGAGCAACTGGGGCAGAACTCTGTTCTGTTCTCCATTAGCAGGACCCCCAGAAGGAAAGGAAGAAAGTAACTAACACTTTTCTTGAGCATCTGCTATGCACCATCCATTTTCACCTTCATAATCCATTTAATTCTCACGAATACCCTGTGAAGTGGATGTTTTATCTCCATTTCCCAGATGAAGAAACTGAAGCTCTGAGAAGTTAAATGATTTTCCCTTGGTCACACAGCCTAAAGCAGATCTGGGATTCAAACACAGCGCTACTGACTCAGCCCAGTGCTCTGTCCCCAACAGCACACTGTAGCAAAACACCCCCAACAGAGAGAGGGCTGTCTCTGAGCACCACTCTCCACTCTTCCAGCTGTCATATACAGGCTCAAGCATAGCCTAGTGCCGCCCAGTGTCCCAGCCACAAGTTTTCTAGGAAATGAGGGTGCTCCCCAGCCCACTTCCCAGGGCAAAATTGCCTACTGTGGGGAATTTGGCTGGATCCCCAAATTATACTAGTGGATTTCAGTTGTCCACACCAATAGTTCTAACAAAAATAATTGAGAGTTGATTGCACTCAGATATAATTTTAAATGAAGTCACATGTTATTAGAAGAACTATTTCCTTAAAATGTGCATAGTGCTTCACATAATTTAAGGGCAATAACAGAAAAGTGGCATGGAATAAGAAGAAAGATATTTGATCTCTACTATGAGGGTTTCTGTTAGGTATAAGTAAGAACTTCTGAATAACGAAAAACAGGTAAGCCTAAGAATAAGTGATTCAAACATATGAAGGTCTTTATCTCTGAGAAGACCCTTTCATATCTATCTGGAATATGGTTCTTGCTAATGCAAGAGAATAAGCTTGAAGACGACTGGAATTTTTCAGCTTTAGGATTTTAAGACTCTGAGCTCTAGTGGATCTAAATCTAGAAGCACATGCTGGTATATTCTCAGTTTGATGTATCTGAGTTGTGTCTATGAGCGTATCTCATAGGACAAGTACATACCTCACCTTCAAGACTTGGAGCTCCCTAAAGGACAGGCCCTCTTTGGGAACTCTTGGGGATAGTATCTAGTTCCACTTGAAATTTTTCACCTACAATTTAAACTTAAACCAAGGTTATTTTCTTACCATTCCTTCCTTTTTTCATTTTCAGATGAAGTTACACAAACAATGAAATGTAAGTTTATCAGTCTTTTATATCTGCCCTATCTGATGATGCAAGTCAGTGGTTGGGAAGAAGGAACTGATTGAGAGAGATTAACCCCAAGAACTGAGGTCCTCCCAACCTCATATTTCTAACTCCCATTTTAGAAACATTACAAATAAGGACTGCTGTAGATTTTCTTTACTTCCCTCCTCCCCTTCCAAGTCCCCATGTCCATGCCTAAACTCTGAAGTCACCTTCAAAAGGTTCTCTAGGGCCCCTTCTCCTGCATATCCCCTCTTTCATAACCCCTAGCCAGCAGAGTTCCCTTTTGACCAGAAAATCTAAGATCTAGGATGTCAGAGGACTTTCCGCATTTGGTTGGTTCTTCTGCTACTAATTTTTTAAATTTATTTATGTAGTTTTGGCTGTGTTGGGTCTTCACTGCTGCGCGCGGGCTTTCTCTAGTTGCGGCGAGCGGGGGCTACTCCTCGTTGCGGTGCGCGGGCTTCTCATTGCGGTGGCTTTTCTTGTTGCAGAGCACGGGCTCTAGGCGTGCGGGCTTCAGTAGTTGTGGCATGTGGGCTCAGTAGTTGTGGCTCCCGAGCTCTAGAGTGCAGGCTTCAGTAGTTGTGGCGCACGGGCTTTGTTGCTCCGCGGCATGTGGGATCTTCCAGGACCAGGGCTTGAACCCGTGTCCCCTGCATTGGCAAGCGGATTCTTAACCACTGCGCCACCAGGGAAACCCTTTCTGCTACTAATTTACCTTAATTAGAGAACTGTGTTCTCCCCTTAATTTCCCTTCTCTTTTCTCCCATTCCCCAGCATATAAAGTCTCCATCTCTGGAAACAGTGTAGAGCTGACATGCCCTGAGGATACTGTACCTGAGGAAATAACTTGGGAAAAAGATGGTATAAGCATAATCCGTTATGACAACCCACTGTTACTGGAGGATTTTTCAGAAATAGAAAACAACGGTTATTATACCTGCTCAAAGGACAAGAAACATAAGCTCTACCTGAAAGCAAGAGGTAATATAGATCTTCAGAGCAAGCACTATTAGACTCTTTAGGGAGGACCATTTCAAAAGGGCATTCTCAATATTTCCCCTAACCCAACTCACAGTCCCCTGGCATCTTTGTGCTTCTCCGACACTCAATCCGGGACTGTCTGGGGCCACACAGCATCAGTGTTTTCTGAAATATAGATTAAACACTAAAATGGGGCTGTCTGGGTAATCTCAGTCAGCTCTAGATCTAAAACTACAATGTCCCAAGAGACAAGATTGGGCCCTCTGCCTTATATCATGTCCAGAAGTACAGGACACCAGTATTAGTTTATCTGATGCTTTATCCAGAGAGGAATTCTCCAGGATTTACAAAAAGCCACTCTACTAAAATGTCATAAACTAAGGCATATTAATAAGCAATGATGATAGCTAACAATCATTGAGTGCTTATTAAGTTTTAAGCACTATACCAAATACTTACCAGGGCTTTTCACACAATCCTCTTAACCACCATACGGGTTGAGTGCTATCTTACTCCCATTTTATAGATGAGGAAACAGAGGTTTTGTGAGTTGAACACACATTCCACAGCTTTCACAGCTAGTGAGTAGCATGGCTGGGACTTGAACCCAGGACTGTCTGACTGCAGAGCCTCTACCCATGAACACCACAGTCTGCTTGTTGTTAAAAACGTGTTGAAAGGGGGCAGGGGGTGTCTGACCATGGCAGGCATGTGAGTATTAAAGGGAGAACAACCTTCATTTTTTCCTTCCTCATCTCCAATGTCCTGTGTCTTCCTTTCTGGGTGATTTCTCTTCTTTTGTCCACACTCCCCACTCCCCAGTGTGTGAGAACTGCGTGGAGGCGGATCTGAGGGTGGTGGCCACAATCATCGTGGTGGACATCTGCGTCACTTTGGGCCTGCTGCTGCTGGTGTATTACTGGAGCAAGAGCAGAAAGGCCAAGGCCGTGCCTGTGACGAGAGGAGCAGGTGCTGGCAGCAGGCCCAGGGGTAAGACCATGGAGGAGATTCCCACCAAGGGGGGATGTCCAGCCCAGGCCAGGATGGACTGGCGAGTCCAGGGCTAGGTCAAGACAGCTTCCCTAGAACATTCACAGTGTGGCCAAGATCTTGACAGAGAGTGTCCCATTTCAGATCACTCCTGTCCTCTCCACCCTTGAAAAATGCAAAAACATTTACTACCAGGGTGGGCTTCTTCAAGTGCCTGTCAGTGTTCTGGAGTAATCAGACTCCAGCCCTCAATCTTTGGGGAGACTCTGGGACATTAGTTCCTGTGTTTTCCTTGCCCTCCTGACTCCAACCTGTGGGAAAGGAAAACAGTGGAAGGACCTTTAGCTGAGGTCACAAATGAAAAGGACAGTGTGGGGTCATTAGAGATGGGATGAAAGAAAGCAAAGAGAAAAGGCGGCTGAAATAGAAAAAAGAAGTAGAGGGGAGTTCGCCCTCCTTAACCTGGGTCTCATTCTCACAAGATTGGTGTTTCCTCATGGAAATGAATCCTTTTCCCTTCCCTCCTCTGCAGGACAAAAGAGGGAGAGGCCACCACCTGTACCCAACCCAGACTATGAGGTAACAAGGGATAAAGTGGGGGGAGGGGTCTTTCTAGGAGAGAAGGGGACAGGTGGGACTGTCCATCTGGCCCATCAGACACTTCAAATCCCCTCCCTCAGGGCTCCAGGACAACCCACCATGTGCCCACTTCTTCATCCATCATGGTAGAACGGGGCCATCTCAAAGGCTGCAGGGCTTCCACAACCACGGGTGGTAGGGGTGAGGAGCTGTTCCTATTTCTCTGGCTTATTCATTAGCTGGGCGACAGCCATGGGGAATACCATGCACCCAGACTCTAACATGATAAACTCATGACTGATGTTCCACCGGCATGCACCTACCAGTTGTTGGAACGTGAAAATATTTCACTGGTGAATAGCCCCAAGCTTCCTCCATCCTCCATCCCCAGCACACACACTGCCAGACATCACAGCCCCTCCCCCACTGGACCACCTCTAGATTGGGCAACTGAAGAGTTACTGCCTGGCATAGCAGAGAGCCACCAGGATTGTTCTGATTGCTCGGTGTATGTGCACTACCAATTGTTAAATATTTTGAATATCACACCTGGACAAACTCAACAAATATTTACTGAGCACTAGTCAAGAGCCTGCTGGTCACTTTCGCACGAGTGACTTCATTTAATTCTGAGAAAAGCCCCAAGAGTTGGGTCTTTGGTTTCCCATTTTTGAGATGGGAAAACTGAGGCTCACAGGAGGTGACCAGATCAAATCTCTTACCAGTTGAGCCTGCCTTCTGACCCCTGGTCTAAGGTTCTTCAGAGGCCCTTCTTTCTCAGGAGTGACCTCCTCCCACCCTGCTGACCACCCCCTCTCTATTCCACCCCTAGCCCATCCGGAAAGGCCAGCGGGACCTGTATGCTGGCCTAAATCAGAGAGGCATCTGACAGCTCCTGAAGACACTGTCTCCCACTGACCCAGGTCTGGCTCCTCTCCAGGCTTGCTACTCCCTGTTCCCTGGACAAACCTTGGACCCCACAGGAGAACTGTTCCTCTGCCTTGTGGGGAGCTCACACCCTCAGCCTTGTCCCCAGCCTTCTCTGCTGGCCCCCACCCAAGGATATGGCTGCCTCATTATCCTTTGAAACATCATCACTACTCACCCCTCACACCTGGCCTGCCCTCTTATCAGGATATTTATTTCTGTTCTTCACACACCCCCATTCCTTCCTGCCCTGATGGCTCTTACTTCTCCCTTTGGCTCCCTCCTTCTCCTGCATAGAAGTTGCCCCATCCCTAACTATTCCATCTACATTTCCCTGTTTCTAGCTCTCTCTTTGGCGACCCTCTGTGGGAATGGACTGGGTAAATGCTGGCAGAGGTCCTGCCCTGTTCACAGACCCTGGCCCAGAGCTAGTCCTGTGCCCCTTCCCTCCCTGTCTCCACAGCAGGCCCCTAGACAGTCATTTGCAGCTCCATGAATGTGCTAGGCTCCTTTTCGGCTGAGAGAGAAAAGAAATAAAGTGTGTTTGGCTGAAAGAGTTGCTGTCCCTCTTTTCTGGGAGGCCCTCAGAGGCTCCCTCGTTTCCTAAGACAACACAGGTCCTCCCTTCCTCTGACTATATTCCTAGCTATGACCCCAAATGCCAGTACTACCTGTTTTCACAGCTGAAACAGGCATTATCTGAAGCTCTCTTTGGAAAGGGCATCAGGGAATAAATCAAAAGAGAGAGAGAGAGAGAGAGAGCGAAAGGGAGGGAGGGAGGGAGGCAAGGAGGAAGGAAGAAAAAGAAAGGAGTGAGAGAGAAAGAAAGAAATGATCGTTTGCCTAACGTCTTTTGGAGAAAAACATCGAGGATGGCAGAGAGTGCCTGATGGGTCCCTGATGGAGTGGTCAGCTCAGAAAATGGGTGAGACAGAAACAGAGGCCTTAAAAGGTAGATGAAGACAGCAGACAGAAGAGAGGAGGTGAAGGGGAGGCAGCGGACACACATTTCCTCGCTGCCTCGAAAAGGAAGCGCCTCCGCGGAGCTGGGGCTGGGGAGGGGAGGGAGGAGAGGAGGTACTGCCGGGCTGGCCCCTCTCCCTCCAGTGTGAGAGGCAGCAGCCTGCAGCCCGAGGCGGGCTGTGGTTTAGCGGGCAGGATGTGGGCTGCACTCTGAGCGAGGGACATGGGTGCAGCGCAGCAGAGAGTGGTGTTGTGGGAGGGTTTCTTTCCACTCTCCCAGGGCACACACTCAGCTTTCAGAGAGAAGACGCCAGGGCACTGAGGACCTCTCAGCCCAGCTCAAACCAGTGGGCTCTCCTTACTCCCTCTCTGCACTCAGAAACCTCTCTGCTGACCCCAGGACTATTTAAGAGTGTGACCACGACTCACAAAAGCCCTTTGTGGTTAGCAGCCTCCACATACTGGACACACTCAGCCTTGGTCTGGTGGCTACAGTTTCTATTTGTTGGCCCCTGCTGAAGTTGCTTCTCTCCCTGTAAGCACTCAGGCTCAAAAGGAATCTCCGTGACATTGACCATCACTAGCTGCTGATCAGCAGGCTGGCCCAGGGGTGGCAGTTCTGTCCCAGGTATATTTGATGCTGTCCAGGCAAGGGAGGTGTGGCTCAGCGTAATGAAAGCAATAAGAGCTAACACTTAGGAAGCATTTACTCTGCTCTAGAAATTGTGTTTAGCACTTTACAAGTGTTATTTCATCCTTTGATGACCGACCGACAAGGTAGATGTCCTTATTTTACAGATGAGAATAGGGGGCTCAAAGAGGTGAAGTCATTCACTCAAGGTGCACAGTTAGTCAGAGACAGAGCTGGAATTAGCCTCCAAGGCTGTTAATGTGGTATTAATGTGGGTATATGAGGAGCACAGGGTCAAAGGAAGTGTGCAGGGCATGGGAAGGACACAAGTATTGGTGCAATGCAAGCCGTGGAAGAGTTGCCCAAGGTGGAGGGATTCAGTGTGAAAATGGGATCTAAGGCGAGGAGGACTGCAGCAGTAAGGAATAAAGGGTAGGAATGAATCATAACCATGAATGAAGCATGTGTAAATTGGAAGTTCATTCTGTCTCTAACAAAGTTAGGGTCTGTGTGTATTTTGAGGAGAAAGTGGGCAGAATCATCCAGCTCTCTGGCTATGTGGTTGTTAATAATTTTCTCCTTTGGGAACCCTGGTCTAAGAAACTCCCACTCTTGGGGACTTCTCTGGTGGTCCAGTGGTTAAAACTTTGCCTTCCAGGGCAGGGGGTGTGGGTTCAATCCCTGGTCGGGGAGCTAAGACCCCACACGCCTCGCAGCCAAAAAACCAAAGCATGAAACAGAAGCCATATTATAACAAATTCAATAAAGACTTTAAAAATGGTCCACATCAAAAACATCTTTAAAAAAAAAAAAAACTCCCATCTCTTCTCTCATTACACTGTTCTGAAGTTTATTGAATTACTCTTACACAGAGAAAAAAAAAGAGGGGTTCCCACACGTGGTAGACGGGAATGGGAGTAAAGGATACAAAAGAGGAAGTGGCTTCAATTCTTCCTCTAAACCAGAGATTCTCTGCATTGAGGCTGCTTCATAATCACCTGGGGACCCAAGAGTGTCCCCAAGTGGGACCCAAGTGTGTATTTTTAAAATAAATCCCAAAGTTTCAGAACCACCACTAACCCAATGGCTAAAGATGCCATCTATTGCAAATATCCTAATTCCCCACCCAGTCTCAGACTCCAGCTTTCCAAGTGGGTGGAGAAGGACAGTATGTTTTAATTGATGAAGAGTTTCTGATGCCAGTTTACTATGCAGAAGGCAAGGGTGGGGCAGGGACAGGTTCTGAGGAAAGAAAATAGAATGGTACCTTCTATACAGGGGAAAAGGTACTGGAGGGGCCTTGGCTGAGACCTCTTTGTTGGTAGTGGCTACCACTCCACAGGAGTCATAAAGCCAAGGCCAGCCCCTTAGCAGAAATGGGACTTTGTCATACACACTCTCGGAGCCTTGATAAGAGGTGATCCTCAGGGCCTTTGATGTCTCTGCCACCTCCGCTCATGATGTCATGGAAACTTCTGAGTGGCTGTGTCCCTAAACACAGCAGCCCACCCTCCACTGTGGTGAGGAAGTCAAAGCCGTAGAAGGATTGTAATAGGGGACTGGAGGCAAGAGAGTGTGGTGGGGCCGATCCTGCACCCAGGGAGCCCACCAGGACAGAAACACCAGTGGGTCAAGATATGGTGGGAGACTGCCCATCACACGGTCCATGTGGGGCGGAGGAGGGAAGTGATGAAGGAAGGACACAGATGGGCAGGGAGGGCAAGGGCCCAGTCAAGTCAGGGCCACTCCCATGCCTTGTCCAGGAGCCTTCAAAAGTCCAGGCGCCTGCTGAGCGAAGGAGGACAGCTTTCGTGGCTGAGCAAGGAGAGAAGGTCCAGTCGAAAACCAATGAGTCTAGAAGCCACCAGCCTCAGGTTCACTTGTTTTGAGCCCAGTTCTCACCAAGGCCACTGTACTGAGCATCATTCCGATCTCGAAGGGGCTAAGAGATGAGAAGGAGAAACAGTGAGGCACTGTCAGAACTCTCCCAGGGAGAACCTCAGCAGACCCCAGAGATGAGAGCTCATTCCTGCCCTTTCCAGAGCCCCCAGTGATGAATTCCCCACTAGGACCTTCACACACATACACATTAAACCTAGTATCAGGCTCTCCATCCCCACTCACTCCTCCCCCCATTCTCATCTTTTTCCCCTCAGAGCTCACCTGATAGAGCTGGTCATTCCCCAACAAAACTTGAGTGTCAGCAACTAGAAGAACCAGGGAAAGAGAGTCAACAAGGGCCTAGGAGATGGGACAGTGAGACCCCATGAATGCTGCACGGGGACTGCAGCTGGTCACACCCTTGGAAGTCTGCATGAGCTATATGGGCACCTAAGTTCTGTCAGCAACCTGTTGTAGGAGTCCTTAGGAGATTGCAGTAGTGACTCCCAGATGAGACACTACCCACCTCCAGCCCCATTCCTTAGCAGGTACACACATACCCACATTCACAGCCACAACACACACATGTTCTGTCCCTTCCACTTACCCCTGGAGAGCCTTCCAGTCTCGTGTCCAGCAAAGCAGTAGACTCCCAAAGCAAGGAGCACAGTGGCAATGATGTCTGTGATGACGATGCCTGCCAGGGTGGCTGAGTCCAGCTCCACACAGTTCTGGCACACTGTGGGAGAAGGGAGACCGAAGGAGAGGTGGAGGGTCTTCAAGATCAGGGAGCCATCTCTGCCTCTTAGGTCAGCCCCAGGATTTCTCATGCCAAGACCCAAACTTGGAAAAAGTCCTGCTGAGAGCCTTGATACATCTACCTCTAACCTTCAACCCAAGAAATCCCTGAGGAGAGCCAAGAAGTTGTCTCACCTTTGTAGGTACTTAAACAAGGCAGTAGGCCAACCACTCTCCCAACCAAGCCCCTACTGCTTGGGTCACAAGGTCCCTATTGTTCTTTTGCCATTAAACTATTTCCCACTCGTGGCTCCAAAATCTGGCTCATACCATTACGAGAGCAACCCAGTTTGTTGAGAGTACAGACTGGTACACCAGAGCTCCCTACACCTGGAAAGTTCTCATATCCAGAGGCCCCATCCATTCCAACCCAAAGGGTCTTGGAAGCACATACTTCGATAGTATACTTGTAGAGTAGATTTTTTGCTGGTTTGTCCATCTGTCTCATTGCACACGTACACTCCTCGTGGGTCCAGGTTGCGTTTTCCCAAGTCCATAGTTTTATTGCCTAAGGTCAGTTGTCCTACCGTTCCTTCTAGCCACGTGATACTGGTACTGCATCTCAAAAATACTCTGTCCTCAAGTTCCTCCACAGAGATATCGAAGGGGCTCACTAAGGGAAAAAATACCACGATTGGAGCCAGCTCTTTGGTCTGCACCAGACTCCTTGTTCTGCTGAGGCTCATACTTAAGAAGGACCACTTTCCAAGTCTAGAATAGTTCATGGTTTCTAGTGAGAGAGACGGGAAGTCACAAGAGAAGTGCTTCAGTAGGCTCCCCACAAACAGCAGGGACCAAGAAGGACATGAGGATATAATCCAAACAGAGGACAGGCCCTGATGCACATGGAGCAAAAGAGGAAAACATGGAGCTGGGTTGATCCAAGAACCTTCCTGGAAATGTGTTCAGACCACTGATTAGAAGTAGGAGGGGAGCCCAGACTGCTTAAACACCCAAGAGATATGGAAAGGCAGAAGAATGGTCCTCGATTGGAGATGTCCACATTTTTTTCTCCAAGAAACCTTCTAATTCTACTTCCCAGCCACCTGCAACAGTCCCACGTCAACTTCTCATTTTCTGCCCCCTCGCTCCACCCTTGCCCCAACCACTACCAAGGGAATGGTACTACTAAAGCCTTTCCTATGGCCAATGATGGCTGGGGGTAGGAGAGAAGCTAATATGAATTACCATCCCAGTGGTCCAAAAGGGGACCTAGGGCAAATCCCATGTAAAGATTTTTAGTTGTTCCACCCTTGCTTAGGAGGAGAGGGACAGGAAAAAAACTTTTATTGAATCTGTTCTTGGAGCTCCACACAGGTCAAGTCTTGTGGGGAGTTTAAGGGTTGGAGGTATGAACAGCACCTTTCTAGATCCATTGAACTGCTGTGACTGAGAGCATGTCCATAGCCAACAGAGGCACTGGAATCTATATCTCCAATCCCAGGAAAAAGTGGAATCTTCATTCTTCCTGAGATTCATAGTCAGTTACCAATTTGGATAGAAGAGCATCCTCTAGAAAACCCCCCGAAGAGCCATTTCTCGTGCTTCTGTAGCAGGTCAGGAGAAAATGCATGTATTCTCAGGGAGATACATGTACATCAGATGCTCCACATCACAGAGTCATGTATTCCTTGGGGATCCATTTCCAATGGAAATCCTGGATGTCCCAAAGAAGCTGACTTGTAGGGTAACCATTCATCCACGTTTGCCTGGGATTGAGAGAATACCTGGGACATGAGAGTATCAGTTTTAAAACCAGGCAAACGTGGATGAGTAGGTCATTCTACTACCCCAAATCTGCCCTCCCTCCTGCTCAGCCTCAATTTAACTTTTCTCTTAAAGCATTCCCCTGAGTGCTGGGCCATGGCCCCAGGTGGTGACATCATGATGGCCAAATGACCAAGAGTCCTGGATCCCAAAGTCTCTCTGCCCTAGAAGGAACAGTGCTCCCATTACCAGCCCTAGGCTAAGGCTCACACATACTGCAACACTTCCTACAGATCTCTGGCCTAAGGTCTTCAGAGAGACATTCAAAACGAAGATGCACCCCTAGCTGGAGTCAGTCAAAGCCAAGAGCCTGTGCTTCCCAGACCCTGTGCTACATCCCAGTATGGCCCTCCTTGACAACGCTGCCTGGTGAATTGAAGCTAGCATTGAGAAGGACTTTCGAGTGGACCACATTCCAGGTGGTAATGTCCCTCTTAGGTCCCTTCTCCAAGATGCCCCCATCCACCCAGAGAAGCCTTACCTTGGGAGAGAAGGGCAGCCAGTATCAGGCCAGACAGAAAACTTCTGTGCTCCATCTTCCAGCAGAATTCATCCAGAAGACAGACCCAAGTCACAGAACTATCAGCCAAGGTGAAAGCCGCCTTCCCCCAACTGACTCATGTGTACCCGGAAAAAATAAAGGGTGGTGAAGGCACTAGAAGACGCCTATTTCTCTGCTCTCTGCTGTTGGTGATGGGAGGCTGCCAGGGTAGAGGTAGGCTGGGGGTGGGGTAGGAAGGAAGCAGGTGCAAATCGCTCTTTCTCAGAGCATGGAGGGTGGGGGAGGGGTAGAAGGGGGAAGCAGAGGATATGGAAAAGGTTGCCTGGACTTGCAGGAAGTAAAAGGAGATTCAGGGTGTCCTTTCTTGAGTCACTGATGAAAAATAAGAAATTCTGAGTTCCTGTCAGCAACATCGCTACATTTACTCACCACCTAAAAACTGCCACCTCTCAAAACCCTTGAGACAAGCTGTGAACCCCATCCCATAAGCCACATCAGCTAGGTTCCTCCCTTTCCTGGTCTTTCTTGGGACCCTACCCGAGGTCCTCCTTGGGCCGCCTGGGACACCAGACTACGTAGCTTCTTACCAGTGGGAGTTTGAGCTTTGGGAGCCCCCTAACGAGAGATTTACATCCTGGCTCCAATACTGCCTACCTGCTGGGTCTGAGCCAGTCACAGAATTCTTCAGAGCCTAATTCCCTCCATACCATGAGAAGAATTCGAATGGAAAGTTTCCATGGTATCTGACACTTCATATGTTCTCAATAAGAGAGAGAGTTATTAATAACAATATGATTAACTCACAGCACAATTGAGCCTCCCCAGGAGAAAAATGGACTTTTTTCCTCTGGGCTATGGAAATCCCAAACTGTCTACACTGTCGCAGTTAGACTGTAATTTATCTAAGGGTAGAGAGCGTACATGTCTTGCTCACTTCTGTATCACCAGCACCTGGCCTGTGCGTGGCACGTGACGAGAGCTCCATACATTTTTGTCAATTCACTGGCTGACCGGCTGAGGGGCATGAGATCCTGGGAACGCATCTGACCCTAGTCCTTGGAAATGTGTGGTCTGTCTTGGTGGAATTGTCCTACCTATTCCTTTCCAGACAGGCACCACTTTGATGATCTCATCTCAAGAGAGCAGTGAAAACAATCCCTGGACTGAGGTGGCTTTCCGTTCAGAGTTCCAGCCCCAAGCACCTAAGAGTTCCCACCTAAATTCACTAGTTCTAACAACAACAGCTAGCAACAGGCAACAACTGGCTGAGACCCAAGTAACAAGTGGTGGCACAGACGTTTACCTTCCCCTCATAAAAAGAAAGGGGCCCAGACCACCTCCTGCCCAGCACCCAAGGTGGCTTTCTCTACAAGCTGAGTCTCTGAGATGGGAATCCAACGCTCCCTCAAGCTCCCTCCCCTCCACCACCCACGCCCCTCTCCTTAACTGAAAAGCCAGAGAAGTCTGCACCTGCAGCCCTCCTGAGCCCTGCCCCCACCCACTGCCCACACGTGAAGCAGAGGGTGTTGGCTCCGGGTTCTTGCCTTCTCACAGGCACCCCAGACTTAAGGATGCTGGGCGGAGCCAGGCTATACGCTAGCACAGGCTGGCTGGCTGGCTGCTAGGGGCTGCTCAGTGCTTCTGCGGGAGAAGAACAGAGGCTGCTATGGAGCAGGGGAAGCGTCTGGCTGGCCTCATCCTGGCTATCACTATTCTTCAAGGTAAGGGCCCGCTAGGGGGTCTGACAGTCTGGAGAAGGGCTCAAGGGAAGAAGCCATAACCGGGGGGCAAGACTATTGGGATCCCCTAACCTCGAGCTGTCACCCTAAAGTTCAGAGAAGGAAGGGCAAAAATGAAGCTTCTCACTGCTCTCCGCTAAAGAGAAGCCATGTTCCATGGGAGAGATGGAGTCCTTGTCTCTTAAGAAATCAAGACAGATGACTTTACTGGCTTGAGAGAGAATCCGGATGCCACCATCTTAGGTTTGAATGTAGCCCAAAGGACACAGGCCAGGAATCTGAAGAGAAAAGGTATGTGTTCCTTAACTCAGAGCTGGGGTTAGGAGTAGACCTATGAAGCATTCACTCACTCTGGTGGTCAGCTGGTCAACAAATATGTGTGAGATCCTATTACGTGTTAGGCTAGAAGGGTATAAAGGTGAATGAAAACCTTCTGCTCCAATTAGCTCATAGTCTAATTGAAGAGATAAGTTTCAACGTTTGCCAGATTGAGTATAAAGTACAATATAGGTTACCTGAACGAATATTCAGTTGGAAATACAGTAGGAAGTGGATGAACTGGGCCGATGCCTGGAATCTGGACTAGAGATGATTCTCTCCACATTGAAAGTTGTTGAAATCATGCAAGAACTATGAGAGATGTGAGGAAGAGGAGGCTGAGGATAGAACTGTGAGGATACCAACTTTAAGGAATAGTTAGAGAACAAACATGTCAGTAAAGAGATAAGGAAATGATCCAAGAGCTGAAATAATCAGATGAGTGCTACTCCATAGAAACCAAGGGAGTAGAGAGCTTCCAGAAGGAAAAAATCACCATGAGTATGAAATGCTAAAGAGACGTCCACTGATATAAGAATATATTCGAAAGTTTAAGTCTGTATATATACTACCAAATGTAAAATAGATAGCTAGTGGGAAGCAGCCGCATAGCACAGGGAGATCAGCTCGTTGCTTTGTGACCACCTAGAGGGGTGGGATAGGGAGGGTGGGAGGGAGATGCAAGAGGGAGGAGACATGGGGAGTTTTGAATCAGAGTTAGAATGAGGGGACTCTTTGTTCCTCCCACGGTGATCAGGTGGATGGGGAGAAGAGCTAGTTAGAAATCTGCTTAACTCTTTGTCTTGCTTTTCTTTATCTTCATTTACTCATTTATTCCCTCATACATTCATTCGAAAGATATAAAGCTCCTACCATGTTCCAGGCACTGTGCTGGGTGAACTATTCATAAACAGTTCAACCCTGTATGAAGTTCTAAGACTGTTGACTCCTTCCAACTGTTTCCATCACACTTTGATCTGTGCCCCATCTCTCCCCATAACAAACTCTACCTCTAGCCAAACTACCTCTTTTGTCCTTTTCCAAGTCTGTATCTTTGTTCAGCTATTCTTTCTACCTGGAAACTCTTTCTCTGTCTGGTGAATTCTTACTCATTCTTCAAGGCAGAACCAAATGCCATCTTCTCTGTCAAGATTTCCCTGTCCACTCACCCTTGGTCAAAATCAATAGTTTCGGGCTTCCCTGGTGGCGCAGTGGTTGGGAGTCCGCCTGCCGATTCAGGGGACGCAGGTTCGTGCCCCGGTCCGGGAAGATCCCACATGCCACGGAGCGGCTGGGCCCATGAGCCCTGGCCGCTGAGCCTGCGCGTCCGGAGCCTGTGCTCCGCAATGGGAGAGGCCACAACAGTGAGAGGCCCGCGTACTGCAAAAAAAAAAAAAAAAAAAAAATCAATAGTTTCTACCCCTTTCTATATGTGTTTATACAAGTACTAAATGATAATTTATAAGCGCTATTACATTTATTACATTTGTGTTTATTTTTTTCCCACTTTATTGTAAACTCTTCAGAAGCGGCAACTAGTTATTTGTATCACCACCCTTTTCTCCCACACCCGTTACTCATGTCAGACACATAATAGTGGTAAGTGTTTGGATTAAATCCAATTGAACTGAACTCCTGTGTTGGTTCTCTATAGTATGTCTACCATGCAACTTTACTACTCTGAGTTTTGAGACAGATTTGAGGGCTATTTAATAGCTAATTCCTTTGGGACATTCAGGGTTTCCACAAAAAATGGATCACCAAGGCTGAAGATTTTAGAAGTAACTCAGATCTAAAAGACTTTAGCTAGTGCACACCCAGTCTTTGCCAGGGCTTTAGCTGCTAAAGGAGCAGAGCATTCCACACTGTACAGGCAATACCCTTACGGATACTGCAATACAGTTCTGCAATGCTAACCGTCCAGAGTTAGTGTCAGACCTCACAGGTTAACGGCTCTTTCCCCAAAAAGACTGCCCTCACTTTAAAAGCTAGGCACAAGTTCAGGGATCACCAGACTACCCACACTTCTAACGAACTGCCTACAAATCTGGAGGGTTCCCAAGAACCCCCTCAGAATTTGCTAGAACAACTCACAGAACTCCGGAAAGCCCTTTACTTACTACTACAGTTTTATTATAAAAACTAAAATCAGATCTAGCCAAATGAAGAGACACATAGGGTGAGGTCTGGGAGGGTCCTGAACACAGAGCTTCCATGCCCTCTCCTTCAGGTATTAAAATACATCACCCTCCTGGCACATTGATATATTCACCAACTAGGAAGTACGACTGAGTTTTTATTGGGGTTTCATTACATAGGCATGATTGATTGAATCATTGGTCATGTGACTGAACTCAATCTCCAGCCCTCCTCCCCCTTCTAGGGCTCAAAGCCCCAATTCTCCAATCACATGTTTGGTCTTGACCAGTCCCATCCTGAGTCATCTCATTAGCATAAACTCATGTGTGATCCAAGGGCCCACGGAGAATCACAAAGGCAATCCTGTCATTCATGAAATTCCACGGGATGAGAAACTCCCTCCCAGCAACCCAGGAGAAAGACCAGACAAACTCTTTGCTATACAACACCCTAAATTCAGTTTGATGATTTAGGCTACAATCCAAGGAAATAGGTATAGATACTGTCACTCACATGAATTAGGCTCTCACTCTCCATGTTGGCCTCAAATGACCATGGAAATGATACATCAGGGGATTTGAATGACTCCATGCCCAGCTGATCCTCTGTCTCTCTTCTGTCTCTACAGGTACTATGGCACAGTTGAATGAAGGTAGGGGGAATGGCTTCTTTCTATCATCAACCTCTGAGGAAATTCATGGAAGTATGGCTTCCCACAACAGTAGTCCTATAGGAGCAAGTGAAGAGCTAAGAAGGGATGGGAGGATGAAGGACAGACAGCAAACCTCTCCAGTGTCAACCAAATCAGTGGCCAGTCTCGACCTCCCTGGCAGCTTTCCTGTAGCTAAACAGTTAATTTTCTGGTTCTTGGAGGAGAAACAGGACGCTAGCAGCTAGGCACTACTCAAAGCACAACCTATGAATCAACAGCATTGGCATCACCTGGGAGCATGCTAGAAATGCAGAATCTCAGTCCCTCCCCAGAACTATTGAATAAGACCTGAAATTCTAACTAGACCCCATGTGATCCATGTACACATTAAAGCTTAAGAAGCAGTACTCTCATGGTCTTCTCCTGATGCCCTGGGACAGGGAGAATTTCAGAGGCAAGATCTTAACAGACATTTCCTTTTTCAGTAAAAGTGGATGACAATCGAGAAGATGGTTCAGTACTTCTGACTTGTGACATGGATGACAAAGATATCAGATGGTTTAAAGATGAGGTGGAAATAAGTCCTGTAAACACAAATAAAAAGACTTGGAATCTTGGAAGTAGTACCAAGGACCCTCGAGGGATATATCGGTGTCAAGGATCAAAGAACCATTCAAAATCACTCCAAGTATATTATAGAAGTACGTATCCCCTTTGGTTTGCTTGTGTGAAATTAAACAGTACTTGCTGTTCTGGTGAGCTTCTTGTCTGGGGTGAATGTGGAAATAGATGCTAAACAATGAAGTAAGAGCCAGTTTTCTTAATCTCAACGTACTTCTTTTTTTTTTTTTAATTTATTTATTTGGCTGTGCCAGGTCTTAGTTGCAGCACGCGGGATTTTCATTGAGGCATGGGGGATCTTTAGTTGCGGCATGTGGGATCTTTTAGTTGCGGCATTCAGGATCTAATTCTGTGACCAGGGATCAAACTCTGACCCCCTGCATTGGGAGCGTGGAGACTTAACCACTGGACCACCAGGGAGGTCCCTCAACTTACTTCTTTTTGAATTTAACAAAGCAGTTCCCCCAAATTCTTGAAAAAGTATAGCCTGTGTTGTAAAGCCTGACTCACTTTTGCATAGGCCCTACAGATTGGAGCAGTCAGCAGTTTATATAAAGTGAGTTAAGGCAGGTAAGGGAGACATGGGAGACTACAAGGTAAGCAACAGAAATGTAGAAGGCAGTTGAGCATGGAGAATGGGATCTGGTCTTCCTTATATTTCAACAGTTGCTGGTAGTAAGACTACATGGGCTTCCCCAGGACTCCTGGGGGACAGAGGAGCATCAAAAAGCATTGAGGGGCTTCCCTGGCGGCGCAGTGGTTGAGAGTCCACCTGCCGATGCAGGGGGCGCGGGTTCGTTCCCCGGTCCGGGAGGATCCCACATGCCGCGGAGCGGCTGGGCCCGTGAGCCATGGCCGCTGAGCCTGCGAGTCCGGAGCCTGTGCTCCGCGACGGGAGAGGCCACGGCAGCGAGAGGCCCGCGTACCGCAAAAAAAAAAAAAGCATTGAGTTCTCAGCCCAGGGATCTTCCCAGGCAATTCCCTTGCCATACCACCCACAGAGAGAGCAGTCTGCTGCCCTAGACAGAGGAATTATCTCAGGAGAAGAAAATCCAGAACAACTTTCACACCTCGAAGGAGGCTTATTCTTCCCTTTCCCCACAGTGTGTCAGAACTGCATTGAGCTGAATTCAGCCACTGTGTCTGGCTTTATCTTCACTGAAATCATCAGCATTTTCCTCCTTGCTGTTGGGGTCTACTACATTGCTGGACAGGAAGGAGTTCACCAGTCAAGAGGTAAAACAATGCTCTTAGATGAGAGCTGAGACCACCTGGGACCCTTAGCCTCCTTCCTACCAAAATAGAACCAATAGAAAAGACTAGGTTGGCACGTGTCACTGATGAGCATGGCTGGGTGGGGCTCTGGTTCTGTAGGCAGGAGAAAAGGACACTTGGTGTTTTCACAGCATATTTGCCTATCTCAAGATCCAACTCTCTCTGATTTGTCCTCTGTGCTTTTAAAAAAACTCTTTCTTGAAGTAAAACCTACATACAGAAAAGTGCGTGAATCACATACACACAGCTCAAAAAACTTTTCTAACAAAGCAAACACACATATGAATCCAGCACCCAGTTTAAGAAAGAGAATTAACACTTGTGGTCACTTCCAGCCTCCACTTAGTCCTAAAAGCGACCACTGTCCTGACTTCTAACAACATTGATTCATTTTGCCTGTTTTTGTTTCTTACGTAGATAGACTCATACAGTAAGTACTCTTGTGTGTGGCTTCTTTTACTCAACAATATGCTTGTGACATCTATCCATAGTGTTATATGTAGATGTATTTCACTAATTCTTATTGCTATTCAGTACTCCATTGGGTGAATATATCCCAGTTTATTATTCATTCTATCTTGTGTATGTGTACATTTTATTTTTTGTGCAGCTTCAGACAAGCAGACACTGTTGTCCAATGACCAGCTCTATCAGGTAAGGGAATGTGAAGTGAAAGAGACATTGCTAGTTAGTAGTGGTAAAATTTTGGAATGGGGGGGCAAGTTATTTGGAAGAAACTGCTTAGGACATACCAGACGATGGCATCGTTATCCCTTTGGGTAGAATGGATGAAATAAAGAGAAGGGATGAGAGAGACTGAGGTCAGGGTCTAGTGAGAAAAAGCTGAAGAACACACAGAGAAACTAGATACAGAGCCTCCATTCTTGTCCTCTCCCACCCCCAGGACCATGAAGAAACCACTCCAAAGCCTTGAACATAAAAAGC
>RJWK010041546.1:0-19523 GCA_004363435.1 Platanista minor | reverse complement strand
GTACACGGGCCTCTCACTGTTGTGGCCTCTCCCGTTGCGGAGCACAGGCTCTGGACATGCAGGCTCAGCGGCCATGGCTCAAGGGCCCAGCCGCTCCGCGGCATGTGGGATCTTCCCGGACCGGGGCACGAACCCGTGTCCTCTGCATCGGCAGGCGGACTCTCAACCACTGCGCCACCAGGGAAGCCCCAAACATGCTTTGATTATATCAGATATTCTATGAAGTAAAGCCACAGCAGATGATCCTTTGCCGCATAACTAGTATCGTATAAAAGCAGGCCTTAAGCTATCACTTGTCCTCCCCAGTACTCTCTTGTCCTTCACAGACTTAGTGCTGAACTGCTTAATCTGACCTGTTCTACGTGATGAACTCTGAGCTGATCTCGGTCTTTCTAATTTCTGACCTCCCTATTTGTTCTCCTGTTTATACACTTACCATATGTATTTGCACTTAAGGCGAGTTTCATGGGTATGCAACCAGTACAGTTGCACAGAGCATCACATTCAGAAGGACCCCATGCTTGATTTAATGCTTGACTATTGTTATCTTGAAATTCTTAATAATATTTGAACAAGCAATAATGACATTTTCCTTTTGCACCGTGCCTCAAAATTATATAACTAGTCTCATTTGTGCCCCTTATTTGGCACTGTTTTCAGCCTGCCATCTTGGCTTCAGGATTCTCCCATTGGCTGTTTTAGGTTTCCATGATCCAGTCTTCTCCCAGGCCTTTTATGATCCAGTTTAGCCCCAGCTTTCTCTACCCAACATAGGTCCCAGGAACAGCCTAGGCTCAAGAAATTTTTTACGACAAGACATTTTGTGCATAATTATTAAAGAAAGCATTTATTAAACACTATGTGCTAGTTACTAGAATTGCTAATTCCTTATTTTATGAATAAATTCATAACTCACTAAAACATTGTGAAAAGAACTCCACCAAAAGAAAATTGCAATAAAATCACAGAATAGTATGCACCAAAATATCACTCTCTACATTATTTTTGGAGTTAATGATTTGGTAATATTTTCAATAATTAACAGCTTCTGGATAAGCTCCAAAATGGATCTCAGTTACAAGAATTTCATTCTATGGTAAATGTAAAATTTATTAAGATTAGTGAAAATTTTTACTAAAACTATCGACTCAAAACTTTTCTTTTAGCAGATAAAGATAACTTACCAAAGAATTCTGAGCTCTTAGTATCTAGAGAAATCACATTTACTAATATTTAACAAAATAAACCCTTATGCAGATTAATTTTGCTTACAATTATAGTTCAAATTTACAGTAATGCAAAGGTAATTTTTCTTTATATTCATAATTGCTTAGGGGTGTTGTTCCTTTTGAAGAACAACTTTCCTCATTTGTATTTTGGTTCTTTGGAGTAAATTGTATAAAAACGTAAAGTGCTAAGTTAAACTGTGTGAGTAACACCTGTGCTTTTGGTATCCTGTTGAATGAGGTTATGCATTTTGATTTGATTTCCTGCTAAATATCTGCTGTTATATGTGAAATTTACAAGAACATGATGATCATGAGGAATGGTGAAAAATAAAAATAGCATAACCTAAGCTATTTTCATCTTAAAAATTCATATTCTGGAACTGCGATATTGTCCGTCTTTATCATAAAAATTTAGTTTTTTATAAGGAATATATCTCAGAGAGATCAGAGAAAGAGTTTAGCTATAAGTTAGAGGCTTCAGGATAAACTAAAGAAGTGTATAATACATTTTATCTGAAATTAGCTATTTAAATAATTGAGAGAAATTATAATTCACAGAAAGGAATGTGCAGAATCATGATCAGAGCTTAAAAACAGAACTGCTACAAAATTCAAGTCTGATTAAAGTCTTCCATAGTACATCCATATCATTAAACAAATGAAATTTCAGATGAAAGAACCTGAAAAATCAGATATATGACTATCTTTGCTTACTTTTAAAAATAAGATATATGCAAAAGATTTATATATCCTTAGCTTTCAGGGAAATGAACAGTGTATTTATCACAAAATGTTGCCAAAGGAAATCAGTCAATGCTTCCATGATTATGTCTCAAGACAAGTCATAAAATTCGTGTGATGGACAAAGATAAAGCTATTGGTTGTCTAAACTTTCCTTCTGTATAGAAGGAAATGGGATGAGGAAATACATTATGACACAGGTACCTAATAAAAGCCCAAAGTAAAAGAACCTGTGTTAATTTTACTCCAATTTAGATTTTGTATTATTTGCTTTTGTAAGTATCTTAGGGATTGATTCTTAAAGTTGTTATGTAGGTATGGTTAATGGCTTTTGTAGAGCCGAGTCCCTGCTAGATATATATATATATATATATAGAAACCAGAATATTAAAGGATATGGGATGCTGTGTACCTCTATTCTAAGCAAAGGATTCTCAAAGTGTGATTACCAGCAGGTGGGTTCTCATAAAGTGTTTACAGCTGATCTCCAATAGCATGTTCTCATTTGCCAAAAGCAATGACGTTTTTGGCAGCTATTCTGATGATATTTTGCAGGTTAAAAGATAATAAGTTTTTAAAATTCACTAATGTACCTGAATTTTTATACCAATTTATTCTTTCCCAATTCTTTGTTATCATTTTGTTATAAGAAATGGGTAATGTTTGGTGTAAGTGGGCCTCAGGTCTTTTGTCTAGCTTAAGAGACTGTCAGAGAAACTCATCGACCAACCAGCCTTTGAGTTCTACTATTTGCTGATGTTTCATCAGTCCTTGTGTACTGCCTAAACCTTGAAAAGTAAAATATACTTAGAGTACTCTTTCTGAGAATAAGACAGTGTTACCCTCCCTCAGTGAGCTTAGGGAGGAAAGAATGGACTTGGTCACTGAATTTACTAGCTGTCTCTTAATAGGTGATGCCTATTTATGTACGTATCAATAAGATTCTTCTCCAGAATTGATCTGTAAGTTCAGTGTCTGCTAAGTGATAGCCACTGTTAGGTATTTTAAATATATGATCTTATTTAATCCTTTCTAGTTACCACATATTTGTCTCTATTAATTTTCCTTTATTAGGTCTATATTGTTGGCCTTATTTTTTTCACTCTTTATATAGATCTATGTTTATTAAAGTGGAATTCTAGATGTCAAGAGCATATTACTGAGTTTTAAAAGCCATTAACAAAACAGCAAAACCGATTTAAAACTATATTATACATATGTATATGCTTAGAGGTCTTAAAGGATGTTTATCAAAATGTTAACGGTGGTTAGTAATCTCTTGGGGCTAGGAGGAAGGAGGTGTGAGAATTCATGAATACTGAGTATTTAAAAAAAAAAAAAACAAGCTATTTTAATTTTAGTACAAAAGACTAAGGCCAGTGAACCCTATCTTTGACTTGACAAGTTCAAGGACATTTAAATTTCTTTCTCATCGAGAGATAAAGAAATAAGGGCAATAAGGAAGTTCTCTCCAAATAATGCATCAAACAATAAATTACATGCCTGTCCAAAAAGAAGAGGTGCTTGGGGATGAAGGAGCTTGATTTCTATCAGATCCTCCTCTTTCACTTCAGGAATTTTTGGAAGAGAATGCATTTTATAGATCATTTTACTTGTTAAATGTGAATTTGTTTCCCATTTATACATAACAGCCTGAGCTTCTGTACCTCTGTGCTGATATCAAGCCTCTTGTCCTATCTTTCTTCTTCTCCTTGAGAATCTGCATAACCTCCAAAACCTTTATCTAGCGGTTCTTTTTCTTCTGTGCCAGAAAAATTTTTTTCCAGAGAATGATAAAGCAGCATCAACATAAATCAGTTAGGTGCTCCAGTTTTGATAGAATCAACTTTAACTTTGGCAGGCTAGAGGGAACTTCCTCCACATGTCTAGTCATGCCTGAGCTGTCTAAGGTATGGTCTTCTGTTAATTAGGGCAAAGACCCAAACAGGATTCATCAGTTATTTGAATCTTCTAAGAACTTCATACCTTTATTGTCCCTCTCTTTGAATTAACAAAGACCTGTTATGGGGTGAAGGATGCAAGAAGGATGTGAGGCCAACACTTTATACAGGTCAAGGAGACCCTTGGTCAGTAATGATTGTTTAGATGATGTTACAGTGTAGCTCATTGTACACTTGGCACTCATAGGGAAGTTTCTTTCCAGCATGGCTATCCCATCTTCATCCTTGATGCAGTGCTTCCCAATCAATGACTGTGTGGTCCATTTACAGTTATTGGTTGCCTGCGTAGCACGTTTGTGGACTTTAAACTTGCACA
This sequence comes from Platanista minor, assembly GCA_004363435.1. Lineage (NCBI taxonomy): Eukaryota > Metazoa > Chordata > Mammalia > Artiodactyla > Platanistidae > Platanista > Platanista minor. The sequence continues at coordinate 15,276 of RJWK010041546.1, read as the reverse complement.
CTTCACAAGACAGTCTTTAGGGTTTGGCAAACTGTGGTTCATAGGCCAGACCATAGCCTATAGACCTGTGCTTCTTTTGTATAGACCCGTGAACTAAAAATGGATTTTACATTTTTTATAGGGTTGTAAAATAAAATAAAAAAGAATATGCAACAGAGACCATATATGATCTATAAAGCCTAAAATAATAACTATTTGGCCCTTTACTGAAAAATTTTGCCAACTCCTGATCTATGTGATATGATCCTGGATTAAACCTCTTAATTACAAATTATAGTACATTGGCCTAGCATGTGAATGGGAATACCAATTATACGTCCCTGAGAAATGGTACACGTGGTACTGAGCACACTCAAAATGTTCCCCATTCTGAACATTTTTCAGTCTTTCAATCCAATCTTCCATGTCTTTTTTGTTATCAGTACATAAGATGAGCTGTATATGTGGAGTGTTGACCCCAAAACTTGGAGTTGGACTCAACCACGTTAGCATCTGTCAGAGCTACCTTATGAAAAATGATTGCCTTGTAGTTTTTGCATAGTATAATACTAGTCCTCAAGGCTTAAAGTATCTACCCACCCCCTTTTTTCAAATGTTGGTATGGATTTTTCTGTTTCATTAGCATCACTTTTTTTTGATGATTGTTTTTTTTTTTTAGCAGATCTGCCCCATGATTGAAACCTTACAGATGAGCTTCTGCAGGAACCCAGGTCTCATTTGACTTCTCTGTGGGTGCCAGAGCCTGCAGGGAGCTCTGGTGAGGGGTGTTCCAGACTGGCAAGCAGCCTGGCCAGGTTGAGCAAGGCTTGCCAGGGAGGGAGAGGGGTATAAATTTTTTTTATTAAAAAAAGTTAATATGAACAGTTTAAAACATATACAGAAGTGGCGAGACTGTTATAATGAGTTACCATCACCCAGCTTCAATTTTTCAGCTCATGGTCAATCACATTTATCTCTTTATCTTCCCTCTTGAAATATTTTGATGCAAAACCCAAATATTATATATTCTAATATGTAAATTTCAATATGTATACTTAAAAATAATTACAACCCCATTGTTATACCTACAAAATGAAAATAATAGCCTCAACTGACCATTTGGTGTTCAAATTTTCTCAACTCTCTCACATTTAAAAAAATTGTTTCAATGAGAATCTGAATAAGATTCATACATTGTAATTGGTTGATGTAGCTCTTAACTTTTTTTTTTTTTTTTTTTTTTTGCGGTACGCGGGCCTCTCTCTGCTGTGGCCTCTCCCATTGCGGAGCAGAGGCTCCGGACGCGTAGGCTCAGCGGCCATGGCTCACGGGCCCAGCCACTCCGCGGCATATGGGATCTTCCTGGACCGGGACACGAACCCGTGTTCACTGCATCGGCAGGCAGACTCTCAACCACTGTGCCACCAGGGAAGCCCTTAACTTTCTTTTAATATATAATCTTTCTCTCCATCTCTTTGTATATATTTATTGGAGAAAAGGGTTATTTTTCTCTTAAATTCCCATAGGCTGGCTTTGCTGAGTATTTCCTGATGGTGTCCTTTAATGTTCCTTTGTCTCCTTTCTACAAAGTAGACCTAGAGGCTTGATCAGATTAATGTTCAATCCTTTCAGCAAGACTACTTCATAGGTGTTGTTGTATACTTCCAACAGGGGGTACATAGTATCTACTCTCTCTCTTTTGTGATATTGGTGGCCATTGATGATCATAATCTAGATCTAGTTATTAGGGGTTGCAAAATTGTGATAGTCTGTAATTTTCCACCTTGTTTATTAGTTGAAATACACACAACTGTTTGGTTATGCTGTGTTACAGTTCATATAGAAAAGTCAAGATAAATGCTTAATTTATTCCTTTTATTTACCATTTTCCAAATAATGTGTTGTTGCTTAGCCTCCTCCAATGGTGACCAATTTTCATTTTTTAAAAATATCATTATGAATTCATGGAGTTAAATGTATTACATGTGTTTAATCAATATTCTTATTGCTGCCAACATCTTCCATCCGTGGCAGCTGGGAGCCTAATTTGACTTTTTATTTAAAGCTAGCTTTGATCCCTTTCTTTCTTTCTGGTATAATAAAATGTTCCAAGCTCATCCCTGTAAGACATGTAATCTGCCATTTCTTTACGGAGTCTTGGTTCCTTTTAATATTATCCTTATTTTAAAGCGGAGGAAAGTGAGGGGCCTGATATTCTGACCCAGATCCATTTTATTCTAAAACTTCCAAGTCCAGTAGCCACTGGAGACATGGAGAGTACTCCATGAACTCAATTCTTATTTAGCATTTGTTTAAGTTTCCACAAATTCTGCTTTAAGGGAAGAAAGAACTCAAAACTTATGTGTGCTTTCTCTTGCTTTATTATATATCAAAAAGCCTACATATAACTTTACTTGATCTTTCCATTTCAAGTTTAAGAGAAACTTTGTTCTTAAGCTAGGATTAATTGCTTTACTGCTATCTCAAATTATTTGAACTTTTATCCAGGACAAAGTCTCATTATTCTCAAGAATCTAGAGTTCCTCTGTACATACATTCTTTTTTTTTTTCCGGTACGCAGACATCTCACTGTTGCGGCCTCTCCCGTTGCGGAGCACAGGCTCCAGACGCACAGGCCCAGAGGCCATGGCTCACAAGCCCAGCCACTCCGCAGCACGTGGGATCCTCCCAGACCGGGGCACGAACCCGTGTCCCCTGCATCGGCAGGCGGACTCCCAACCACTGCGCCACCAGGGAAGCCCCCTCTGTACATTCTTGTACTTATTTTATCTTCTTTTATCTTGTGAGTTAAAAGAGAAAGGCATGAGAAACCAGGCCAGACTATAATATATTGCTTCATCCTTTCCAACCTTGAGGATTACTCCTTCTGCCCTCTTGCTCTGTACGTTCCCTAGGGACCCAGGGAAGTTGGTCTTAACATTGGAAGTTCAGTAGAATCATGCATTAAAAAAAAAAAAAAAAAAAAGAAACCTTTATACTTAGCTTCTGAGTCAGTAGGGTTGGTAGGGGCCTCACTTGTATATTCTTGGAGAGTCATTCTAATGATTCTGATATTACATTTAATTGAGTAGCAGTGTTGCAGGGATTCTAGTCTCTGTGAGAGTTTCCTCCTCATCAGGGAAAACTTTCAGCCATATTTGTGTATCACATATCCATTCACCTTTAAGCTCAGGGTTAATCTGTGCTTCATTAACATTTTAAATCTCAGAATTTCTTAAAAAGTTATTAAAAATATGTTTCATTAATCTTTCCAAAGCACCAGCTTTTGGATCTTTGATTATCTCAAATATTTTCTCTTACATCAATTTCCTTTTTTTAAAAAAATTGGGGTTCATTATGTTGTTAATTTTCCTTCTAACTTCTTTGTAAAAATACTCTAAATTAAAAGGAAGTTGAATAGACAATACATTTCATATGGTTCAAAATCAATACATATTTTAAAATGCATGTAGTGAAAGGTCTACTTCCTACCACTTTTCCCTATCTGCCCGTATCTCAAAACCCATCCCAATAAGTAAACCACTTACATTAGTTTCCAGCATTCACTTCTTGAAAAATGTTATGAACATACATAATAAAAATACACACTTTTTACTTTTTTGTGTTTGTTTTTACTGAAAATGGTAACAGATTCTAGATGCTCTTATGAAACTTTTCTTGAAAATTTAACAATAAATGTAGATATTTTCATATCAGTTCACAAAGAGTATCCTTTTAAAAAAAGAGCTATGTAGCATTACATCATACTTATATATCATGATTAACTTTGCCAGTTACATACTGATGCAAAATCATGTTGTTTTCAGTCTTTTGCTACTTCAGACAATGTTGAAATTAATAACCCTGTATTTGCTTCTTCATAGATGTATAATTCTATCTGTAGGATAATTCCAAAATTTAGAATTGGTTTTTGAATGGATATATGCCTTTGTAATTAGATATTTCCAAATTGCCTTTCACAGAGATTGTATTAACTTACCCTCTCACCAGAAATATATGAGTACTCCTATTTCCCCCACGGTCCGCAAAGTGGTATGTATCCAAATTTTGGATCTTTGTTAATTTTACAGGTGAAAATAGGGTCTCAGTTCATTTCTCTTATCATGAGAAATTACGTAGCTTTTCATGTGGCTAACTACCATTTGTATAAATCTTTTGGTTTTCATCTATTTAAAATTAGGTTTTCTTTTTTTTATAGTTTTATAAGAAGTTTGTATATACTAGAATTTACCTTTTAGTGATTGAGTTGCAAATATTACCTCCCAGTTTGTCATTTCAATTGGCTTATGTTAATTTTTGTAGTACAGATGTTTTTTGATATTTTCCTGGTCAGATTTCACTGTTCTCGTTTATGGTTTTTGAGTTTTACATAATAATTTAAAATGCCTTTCTTACTCTCTAGTTCTAAAATACTTTTCACATGGTTTCCTCTAGTACTTTTATGACTTTATTAAAAATATATTTTGATTCATTTTCAGGAAAGATTCAGTCTTTTTCCCCAGAAGGCCACTAAATTTTACCAACAACAGACCTTTAATCTATTTTTGCCCACCATTTTTAGATGCTACTTTCATCACATGTTAAATTATTGTAGGTTTTTGGTCTATTTCTAGGATGATTGCGTGTCCCGTTTTGCAGTCTTAACTTTACATCTGTAATTCTGGTGTCCTATTTTTTAATACTAGAGTTTTTAAGACAGTATTTTCTTCTAGTTTGGCTTAGCTCTGTGCCATAAGTTCTGACACAAGGTGTTTCATCTTGTGGAGGGAGAGAGGTGAATCAAAATATCTTACTGATAATGTTTTACAATTTGTCCTTGTACCTTCAGTAGTTTAGCTTCAAAACAAGGGATATTCCTCAGGCTCCCCCTCTTGCCTCCATATGCTAGTTATACATTTTTTGTCTCACAGCTCCAAATCTACTTTTTTTTTGCCCTGCTTTGTGGTGCTAGAATTGGATAGGTGAACATTTCTTCTTTGCCAACTGGCGTAATGTTAGATTTTGCCAGTAGATGTGTAGGAGGGACAGAGCTAGAAATAGCAGAGCAAGGGTCTTCTCTTCCTGATTCTGATGTGCATTTTCTTCCTTCTATAACATGGATGCCAGCAGTGTGCAGGACTAGTCGTGCTCACTCTCCACTGTCTTCTCAGGCACCCAGCAGGCTGAGAACCAGCCTCAGTCTCTTACTGCCTCAGTAGACAGCTTCCTAGAGATCAGCTTTAGCCTAGCCATGCACCAGGGAGTGGTTTCTGGAGGACCAATGCTGGCTCATCAGTGCCCCAGTGGGCAGCTTCTTATGAAGCAGCTCCAGTCCTCTGGCATCCTAGCATACTTTTCCACCCCTCTAGCTTGCTGCAGCCACACCATCTCCAATTAGGTCAGAATCCCAGCCTTAGTTTGTTGGGGTTGCTTTCTTCCAAATTCTTATTAGTTCCTTCCTTGTTTACTCTCCCTCAGTCCTAGAGGTAATAAATGCTTCTTCCATGAGCAACTACTATATTCCTTAGAGGGCTCTTTTACTACTTTCAGTGCATAACTGAAAGTTCAGTTTCAGTGGACTAACTTTTACTAGCTGATAATTCTTTATACTAAATATTCCCTGTTCAAATTACTAACATGACTTCTGTCGCTCAACTGGACCCTGTCCAATCCAGAATCAATACTAGCAAGGAGTCCCAAAAGATCTACCAACAAAGATGAGATTTGGGGATTGATTTGGTCATATCCTTATTCCTGAGCAGTGTCGATTTCCTTGCAATGGGAAATTCTGTACTGGTAACTTATGGCATGCGGTAGCATCACAATTAATTGAGCTGTCACTTGTGGAGGTTATGATGAAGTACCAACTGAAGCAAGTACCTTCAGAGCTCCCCCTGAAGAAGGAGACCAAAACATTGCCCCAAGTATATACTCTGAATCCTCCTTCAAGCCTTTTACAATGAAGTCTGGGTCCAATTACTTGAGTACCCTAGGGAAAAGGAAAATGTGAGGAATAGTAGTTGCTGGCTTTGAATTGATGCTAATTTCTAGGGACTAAAATGCTGCTGTGGTTCAACAGTCAAAGTGGGGGTTATATTAGTCAGTTGATAGGTGGAGTTTTAGCTGAAGTTAGACTCCTAGAGGGTAGTTTGTCCACAGATTTACCTTGTGGTTATAACTCCAGTTCCTGAAAGTGTGATTTGAATAGATATACTTAGGAACTGGCAATATCCACACAGTGACTCTCTGACATATGGATTATGGACCATTATGGTAGAAAGAAAGAGCTAAGTGGAAGCCCTTGGAAATTCCCTTCTCTTCCAAGGTATTAAGCCAGATGCAATAGTGAATTCCTAGGGAATTGAAGAGATTAGTGCCAACATCAAAAGACTTGAAAGATTCAGTAGTAGTGACATCTATTACATTTCCATGTAACTATCCTATTTGATCTGTGGAGAAGTCAGATGAATTTTGGAGAATGACTGTGGATCATCATAAACTTCTTTAGGTTATGGTGCAGGTTGAGGCTGCTGTCCCAGATACAGTATCTTTACTGGAGCAAAACAACATGGTTCACTCTATTGACGGCATTATGCTCATTAGATTTGATGAGCAGGAAGTAGCAAGAAATTTATATGCCTTAGGAAGACATATATAAACCAGAAAGTAGAAGACAAACCCCATAAAATTTCAGAGGCCTCCTAACTCAGTGAAGTTTCTGGAGGTCTGGTGGTTTGTGTCACATCAGTTTATCCCCTCCCAAGTAAAAGACAAGTTGCTGTTTCTTTCACTCCCTACCATGAAAAAGAGGCACAACTCTTGGCCAGCCTTTATGGTTTTGGGGAGCAATATGTATCACATTTGAGTGTGTTACTTTGGCCCAGCTGCTAAGATACTGATAGGTCTGCTAGTTTTGAGTGGGAACCAGAGCAAGAGAAGGTTCTATAGTAAGTCCAGTCTGCATTGCAAGCTACTCTTTTACTTGGACCTTATGATTCAGCAGATTTGATCATACTTGAAGTATGTGTTGCAAACTGGGTTGCTGTAGAAAACTTCTGGCAAGTACCAATATGAGAATAAGAGTATATACCTCTAGGTCTTTCCAGCAGTTCTACTTCCTCTTCTGCAGATAACTATTTTCCTAATGAGAAATAGCTCTGGCTTGTTACTGGGCCTTAATAGAAACTGAATGCCTAATCATGGGACAGCAGATGACCATGTAACCTAAGTTTGCCATCATGAACTGAGTGTTTTCTAACCATATAGCCATTAGGTTGGTGTGTCTAGCAGTAATTATTATGAGGTGTAAATGGCATGTAAGAGACAAAACTCAGGTATGTCCAGGAGATAAAAATAATTTGTATATGCTCATATTCCTTTGACACTGACTACTATTGTACCAGGAATGGTAAATACATAAATCAATACGAATAATATTTCAAACTTTTAATCTCTTTAAAAGATAATTGGCTGTCTAAAGCAAAACATAATAATGCTTAGGGGGTTTATGATGTACATAGAAGCAAAATGTATGACAATAATAACTCGAAGGAATAAAGAAATTGAAGTGTGCTGATATAAGATTCTTACACTATACATGTAGTGCCATACTATTATTTGAAGGTAGACTATGATATTAAAGATGTCTAGAGCAGCCACTAAAAAGAAATCAGAGGGGAATAGCTAATAAGACAGTAGTAGAGATAAAATAGAATCACTAAAAATATTCAACTAATCTAAAAGAATGCAGGAAAGGAGAAGAAAAAACACCAAGGGACAGATGGTACAAATAGAGAATATAGAAAAAATATGCATTTATCAATAATGTATTAACATATCAATAATTATTTTAAGTGCAAATGATCTAAACATTTAAATTAAAATTCAGAGACTGTCATATGGATATAAAAGCAAGAAAGAACTATGCTATCTCTAAGAACCATACTTTGATTATATAGATACATATAGGTTAAACATAAAAGAATGGAAAATGATATACCATGCAAACACCAACAGAGAATGCTGTAGTGGCTATAGCAGACAAAGTAGATATGAGAACAAGGAATATTACCAAAGAAAAAGGGGACATTTCTTAATAAAAAAGAAGGAGGTCATGAAGAAGATGCAGCAATCCTAAATGTATATGCATGTAGAAACAGAGATTCAGAATACATGAAGCAAAAACTAACAGAATAGAATGGAGAAATAGAGAAATTCACAATTATAGCTAGAAATTTCACCACTCTGAGCTCAATAATTGATAGAACAAGGGGACAAAACATCACTGAGTTTATAGAAGACCTGAATAGTACTGTTGGCCATTTTGACCTGTTAGACATTTGTAGAACACACCACCTGAAAACATAGAATACACAAATTTGCAAGTGCACATAGAACATTCATCAGGAGGGACCATATTATGGGAAATGGAACAAGTTTCAATATATTTAAAAGTATTGAAATCATAGAAAGTATCCTCTCTGATCATAACAGATTTAACCAAAACCAATCATATAAAGATATCCTCATATATTTGGAAATTAAGCAACACACCTTTTATTTAAAGAGTGCGTGACTGTATTTATTCATGGGCTGTTTTTAAAATGCATTTATTTCCTCGACGTTCTGGAGACAGTGGTATTACTAGAGTGTTTTCCAAAACACACAGCCTATGGGAGTGCCGATTTCCAGGTCTGTTAGCAGATGTCATAAGCAGTGGTGGTGGGACAGCAAACAAAGAGGGCCTTCTTTGCATCTGCGCCTTGGCATGCACCCCTGAAGACTTGATTACCTTGCATTTTCCTTATAATTCCTTGCAAAGGGTTCAAGAGTTCTAGTATGACAAGAATAATGTCAGAATAACTGACAATTTCAGATGCTGGCTTATTTTTGCTCTTTGGGAAACTGGCTGCCTTCCAGCAATTCTTACCAAACAATACCTCCAGAACTGGCAGCATCAGAGCACTGTCCAAAGATATCCATGGCTGATTTATAGAGAAGAGAAAAAACAAAGCATGGGCTTCCCTGGTGGCGCGGTGGTTGAGAGTCCGCCAGCCGATGCAGGGGACGTGGGTTCGTGCCCCGATCCGGGAAGATCCCACATGCCGCTGAGCGGCTGGGCCCTTGAGCCATGGCCGCTGAGCCTGCGCGTCCAGAGCCTGTACTCCGCAACGGGAGAGGCCACAGCAGTGAGAGGCCTGCGTACTGCCAAAAAAAAAAAAAAAAAAAAAAAAAAAAAAAAAAAAAAAAAAAAAAAAAAGAAGCATCTTGAGAGTTGATAAGATGGAAATTTACCCCCAAGGAGCTTCCAGTCTAACAGGTGGAGAGACATTTGTGAACAATTGAACAAGCCAGCTAGTATGAATAAAACTTCAGGGCTCAAATAAAGCATCTCAAATGGAAAAAATACACATTTTAATATTTTTAAAATGCAATGAACATAATTAAGATAATTCCCAGTATTATCAGTAGTCATTTCTGTAACAGAAATGAGTAGAGACTCCTGGACCTAAAAAGTGAGCAAAACCAGAAGGAATTCTTTTCTGCCTCCCCTTTCCCTGATTTGTTTATTAAACTTATCTCTTGAGTAAACTTTTTAACAAGCAAGTGCCCTGGTTTCCCTCATCTCTTCTCTGCCCCACCTCCTTGGCACAGGGCTTGGTGTTGAACGTATATGCACACGTACTATGAGCAAAGCATCCACCTAGACAGATACAGCAGTTACAGTGTTTTTGTTTTGTTTCGTTTTGATTTCACCTCTTATAATAAAACCTCTGTCTAAAGGTGCTAACTTTTAAGTTGAAATAAAGCAAATACTTTTTTTCTATACAGTAGGACTTTGTTGTTTATCCATTCTATATGTAAAAGCTTACATCTGCTAACCCCAAATTCCCACTCCATCCCTCCCCCAACCCCTTATCCCTTGGCAACCACTATTCTGTTCTCTATGTCCCTTATTCTTTTTCTGTTTGACAGATAGGTTCATTTGTGTCATATTTTAGATTCCAAATATAAGTGATATATGGTATTTGTCTTTCTCTTTCTGACTTAATTCACTTAGTATGATAATCTCTAGTTGCATCCATGTTGCTGCAAATGGCATTATTTCATTCTTTTTATGGCTGAGTAATATTCTATTGTATATATGTACCACACCTTCTTTATCCATTCATCTGCTGGTGGACATTTAGGTTGTTTCCATGTCTTGGCTATTGTCAATAGTGCTGCTGTGAACATAGGGGTGCATGTACCTTTTTGAATTATAGTTTTGTCTGGATACATGCTGCAGAGTGGGATTGCTGGATCATATGGTAATTCTATTTTTAGTTTTCTGAGGAACCTCCATACTGGTTTCCACAGTGGCTGCACCAACTTAACATTCCCGCCAACAATGTAGGAGGGTTCCCTTTTCTCCAAACTCTCTCCAGCATTTGTTATTTGTAGACTTTATTATTATTATTTTTTTATTTCTTAAAATTTTATTGGAGGACAGTTGATTTACAATGTTGTGTTAATTTCAGGTGTATAGCAAAGTGTATCTGTAGACTTTTTAATGATGGCCATTCTGACCAGTGTGAGGTGGTACCTCATTGTAGTTTTGATTTGCTTTTCTCTAATAATTAGCGATGTTGAGCATATTTTCATGCGCATATTGGCCATCTGTATTTCTTCTTTAGAAAAATGTCTGTTTAGGCCTTCTGCCCATTTTTTGCTTGGGTTGTTTTGTTGTTGTTGTTGAGTTGTATCAGCTGCTTATATATTTTGCAAATTAAGCCCTTGTCAGTAGCATCGTTTGCAAATATTTTCTTCCATTCTGTAGGTTGGCTTTTCGTTTTGTTTATGGTTTCATTTGCTGTGTAAAAGCTTGTAAGTTTGATTAGGTCCCATTTGTTTATTTTTGTTTTTGTTTCTATTGCCTTGGGAGACTGACCTAAGAAAACATTGGTATGATTTATGTCAGAGAATGTTTTGCCTGTGATTGCTTCTAGGAGTTTTATGGTGTCATGTCTTATATTTAAGTCTTTAAGTCATTTTGAGTTTATTTTTGTATATGGTGAGAGGGTGTGTTCTAATTTCATTGATTTACATGCAGCTGTCCAACTTTCCCAACACCACTTGTTGAAGAGACTGTCTTTTTCCCGTTGTATATTCTTGCGTCCTTTGTCGAAGGTTAATTGACTGGTAGGTGTGTGGGTTTGTTTCTGGGCTCTCCGTTCTGTTCCATTGATCCATATGTCTGTTTTAAGCAACACACTTCTAAATAAACCTTGGGAAGAAAGAAGAAAACATGAGGGAAATTAGAAAATATTTTGAGCTAAATGGAAGTGAAAACACAACCTATCAATATTTGTGAGATGGAGCTAACACAGTACTTAGTGGGTAATATGTAGAATTAATCTTTACATTAGAAAAGGAGAAATGAGTAAAATCAATGAAATCAATTTCCACCTTTAGGAAATAGAAAAAAGAAGAGAAAATCAAACCCAGAACAAGGAGAGGAAATAACAAGTGGACATAGGTGAAATAAAGTTCTGTAATATCTATATCTCCACAGGAAATAAGGAACTTCTAAGATTCAAAATATCTATTTTTTAAAATAAGATACATTTATTAATATCGCTGAAAAGTCTAATTCCTGTTTTTTTTCGTGGGGGGTGGTTTTGGTCCTTACTAGCTGTATGACCTAAGGCAACTTGCTCAACTTATTTAATGCTTAGGTTTCTCATTTGTAGGGTGAGATAATAAAATTTAAGGTCATAAAGATTGAGAAGTAAATGAAATGAATATATGCAAAGATCATAGCACTCTAGAATTAAAACTTAGGAGCACATACTTTTAAAATCCAGCCTCAATAAAATTCAAATGCTAGAGTAAAATTTTTTAATGACAGGGATCTTGAGGTACTGAATTATTTACACAGGTGTTTTTTTTTTTTTTTGATTAAAGTATAGTTAATTTACAATGTTGTGTTAGTTTCTGGTGTACAGCAAAGTGATTCAGTTTTATATATGTATGTATTCTTTTTCATTATCGTTTATTATAAGATACTGAATATAGTTCCCTGTGCTATACAGTAGGACCTTGTTGTTTTGCACAGGGTTTTGAAAATATAATTTACTAAGAAAATACACTAAGATTAGTGTATTTTGGATGAATTCTCTAGTTAAGCACAATTTAAAATGTGAATTTAAAAATCTGCTTTAATATATTGAAGCACTAAAAATTTACTGAGCAAGATATGGTTGAGGGAGAAAAAAGGCCCAAGGAGGTAAGCCTTGTGTAGTAAGCACAATAATAACCCTCCAAAGATGTCCATGTCCTAATCACTAGAACCTATGAATATGTTACTTTACATGGTGGAAGCCCTTTGCAGAATGAAATAATTTAAGTGTTTTGAGTTGGAGAAATTATCCTGACTTATTTGGTCAGTCCTAATGTAATCACAAGGGTTCTTATTAAAGGGATGCAGGAGAGTCAGAGTCAGAGAAAGCAATTTAGTAATGGAAGCAGAGGCTGGGGCATTACAGGGTCATGAACCAAGAAATGTAGGCAACCTCTAAAAACTGGAAAGATAAGGAAGCAAATCCTCCCCTAGATTCTCCAGGAGGGATGCAGCTCTGCCAACACCTTGATTTTAGGACTTTTGATGTCCATAATTTTAAAATAATAAATGTGTGTATTTTAGATACTAAGTTGATCATAATTTTTTAGGGCTGCAATGGGAAATTAATATAGATTTTGGTACCTGGAAGAGGGGTGCTGCTGTAACAAATACCTAACACTGTAGAAGTGGCTTTGGAATTGTGTGATGGAAGCGTTGAGGCTGGCAGAATTTTGAGAAACATGATAGAAAGAGCTTAGATTGCTTTGAACAGATGTTAGTAGAAATATAAATGTTAAAGAATCTTCTGACAAGGGCTCAGAAGGAAGTGAGAAGCATGGTAGAAAAAACCTGTATCATCTTAGAGAATACCTAAATCATGATAAACAGACTGTTGGTAGAACTATGGACAGTAAAGCGCTGCTAGTGAGGGATCAGAAGAGAAGTGGAACATGGTATTGGGAACTATAGGAAAGCAAATCCTTGTAATAGAGTGGCAGAAAGCTTAGCTGAATTGTGTCCTACTCAATTATGTGGAAAGTAGAATTTGTAAGAGATGTTCTTGGATATTTGGATGAAGAGATTTACAAGCAAAGTGTTGCAGGTACACTCCGGTTTCTTCTTGCTGCTTATAGTAAAATGTGAGAGGAAAAAGATAGATTGAGGGAAAAACTATTAAGCTAAAGGAACCAGGACTTAATGATTTAAGAAATATCCAGCCTTGAATATCCAGATTGAAAAAGACACTAAAAGTAGGAAATTCACTGTTTGGAAAGTATGCTCTGTAGAGAAAGCCAAGGTTGTGGCTGAACAATCTTCTGCTTAGAAGGATCTGAGTATTTGGAGGACTCTTCTAAGAGAGTAGGTATGTGACTCATTGGTCCCTTCAACCATCTCAGTAGAAGCAAAAAATAGAGATGGGGTAATTTAGGAAAGACCTGTGGAGAAGCCTCTTGTGTGGAGTGAATCCCTGTATCAGACGTGGGAGCCCCACCACAATGGTTCTTAAGAAGTTTACATCAACAAGAACAATGCCAGCTTGGACTAAAAGGGACAGAGAGAAAGAGAATTGAAAGAAGGCTGTGGATGCCAGATCCTATAAGTAGGAAACAGGCTGATGAAACTACTGGGCTGGAAGCACATACTACCCTTCATGAAAAAGGAAGGTTGACTCCCAGGGTGGAGCCTTGGCCCATTCCCCCTGACCCCCGCTGCCCTGCCCCCACCCCCCTTAAAGGTGAAGCTGGATTATGAGCCACAGAGGATTATTCTCAGAGCTTGAGATCTTATTGAAGTTGCCTGACAAGATTTTGAAATTCCTTGGGTTGGCTGACTCCTTTTTTTCTTCTACTGTCCCCCTTTTTGAATGGGGATGTCTATGTTTGGTGTCCTCTGATTGTCCCACCATTGTATTTGGGGAGCTGATCACTTGTTTTCAAGTTTTACAGGTCCACAGGCAGAGAGGAACTTTGCTCCAGATGGAGCATATCCAGAGTCTCATTCGTACCTGATTTATATGATTTAAATGATGCAGTTTGGAACTTTTGAGTTGATGAGATTTAGGTGAGATTTCACACTTTGAGTTGCTACGATAATTGACTGAGACTTTTGAAGATGTTGGAATAGGGTGAATGCACTTTAAATGTGGGATGGGTGTGAATCTTTGGGGACCACAGGGCTGACTGTGGTAGAAACAATAATATGTCCTCAAAGATGCTCAAGTCCTAATCCCTGGTACCTGTGAATATGTTAACATGGTAAAAGGGACTTTACAGATGAGATTAAGGACCTTGGTGTAGAGATATTATCTTGGATTATTCAGATGGGCCCAGTATAATCACAGGGATTCTTAGGAGGGACAGAGGGGTGTCAGAGTCAGAGAAAGCAATGTGACAACAGAAGCAGAGGAAGAGAAAGCAGTGTGATGACGGAAGCAGAGGTTGGAGTGACGCAAGGCCACAAGCCAAGGGCAGGGACAGACTTTAGAAGCTGTTTAAGGCAAAGAAGCACAACCCTGCTAACATACAATTCCAGGAGTCCTTGTATCAATTGCTTGCCAGCTATAGTAATTAATCCTCAAATTCCATTGAATCCAACTGAATAATAAAGGACAGCCTCTTTATTCTTTGCCTTTTTGTTTTTGTTCTTATACTTTCTGGAATGTGGATGGAGTAATGAATTTACAGTAGTTGTTTTATAACCATGAAGTACCAAATGAGAAAATGTTCAAGAGAATCCCAAAGACTTGGGTACTGACATAGCTGAGCCCATGAATCAGTACTTACATAGTTTATTTCTGGACTTACTGCTTTATGAGACAAAAGTTTATTTTTATTTATTTATTTTTTTTGTGGTACGCGGGCCTCTCACTGTTGTGGCCTCTCCCGTTGCGGAACACAGGCTCCGGACGCGCAGGCTCACGGGCCCAACTGCTCCGCGGCATGTGGGATCCTCCCGGACCGGGGCATGAACCCGTGTCCCCTGTATCGGCAGGCGGACTCTCAACCACTGCGCCACGAGGGAAGCCCCAAAAGTTTATTTTTAAAGGCAGTGTTGGATTTGTTGCTGTTTGTGGCTGGATACAGTTGTACCTGATATTCTTATATAACAAGCTGAAAAGTCAAAGACAATAATTATGCTGAGAGAAAACACTGTAAAAGTGAAATTTCTTTCATTAAATGACAGCAGTCAAATGT
>RJWK010041545.1:0-19525 GCA_004363435.1 Platanista minor | reverse complement strand
CACTGCTGCAGAACAGAATAAAGAAAAAAGAATGAAAAGAAATGAAGACAGCCTAAGAGTCCTCTGGAACAACATTAAACGCAACAACATTCGCATTATAGGGGTCCCAGAAGGAGAAGAGAGAGAGAAAGGACCTGAGAAAATATTTGAAGAGATTATAGTCAAAAAATTCCCTAACATGGGAAAGGAAATAGCCACCCAAGACCAGGAAGGGGACATGGGTTCATGGCCAGAGAGTCCCATACTGGATAAACCCAAGGAGAAACACGTCGAGACACACAGGAACCAAACTGCCAAAAAATAAAGACAAAGAAAAATTAGTGAAAGCAGCAAGGGAAAAATGACAAATAACATACAAGGGAACTCCCATAAGGTTAACTGCTGATTTCTCAGCAGAAACTCTACAAGCCAGAAGGGAGTAGCATGATATCCTTAAAGTGACAAAAGGGAAGAACCTACAAACAAGATTACTCTATCCAGCAAGGATCTCATTCAGATTCGATGGAGAAATCAAAAGCTTTGTAGACAAGCAAAAGCTAAGAGAATTCAGCACCACCAAACCAGCTCTACAACAAATGCTAAAGGAACTTCTCTAAGTGGGAAACACAAGAGAAGAAAAGGACCTACAAAAACAAACCCAAAACAACTAAGAAAAGAGTAATAGGAACATACATGTCGTTATTACCTTAAACGTGAATGGAATAAATTCTCCAACCAAAAGACACAGGCTTCCTGAATGGATACAAAAACAAGACTCATCTATATGCTGTCTATAAGAGACCCACTTCAGACCTAGGGACACATACAGACTGAAAGTGAGGGGATGGAAAAAGATATTCCATGCAAATGGAAATCAAAAGAAAGCTGGAGTAGCAATACTCATTTCAGAAAAAATAGAGTTTAAAATAAAGAATGTTACAAGAGACAAGGAAGGATACTACATAATGATCAAGGGATCAATCCAAGAACAAGATATAACAATTATAAAGATATATGCACCCAGCATAGGAGCACCTCAATACATAAGACAACTGCTAACAGCGATAAAAGAGGAAATTGACAGTAACACAATAATAGTGGGGGACTGTAACACCTCACTTACACCAATGGACAGATCATTCAAACAGAAAATTAATAAGGAAACACAAGCTTTAATTGACACAATAGACCAGATAGATTTAATTGATATTTATAGGACATTCCACCCAAAACCATCAGATTACACTTTCTCCTCAAGCGCACACAGAACATCCTCCAGGATAGATCACGTCTTGGGTCACAAATCAAGCCTCAGTAAATTTAAGAAAATTGAAATCGTATCAAGTATCTTTTCTGACCACAATGCGGGGAGATTAGAAATCAATTACAGCAAACAAACGTAAAAAACACAGACACACGGAGGCTAAACAATATGTAACTAAATAATCAAGAGATTACTGAAGAATTCAAAGAGGAAATCAAAAAATACCTAGAGACAAATGACAATGAAAACATGATGATCCAAAACCTATGGGACGCAGCAAAAGCAGTTCTAAGAGGCAAGTTTATAGCTACACAAGCCTACCTCAAGAAACAAGAAAAATCTCAAATAAATAATCTAACCTTACATGTAAAGGAACTAGAGAAAGAAGAACAAACAAAACTCAAAGTTAGCCGAAGGAAAGAAATCATAAAGATCAGAGCAGAAATAAATGAAATAGAAACAAAGGAAACAATAGCAGGGATCAATAAAACTAAAAGCTGGTTCTTTGAGAAGATAAACAAAATTGAAAAACCATTAGCCAGACTCATCAGGAAAAACAGGGAGAGAACTCAAATCAATAAAATGAGAAATGAAAAAGGAGAAGTTACAACAGACACCGAAGAAATAAAAAGCATCCTAAGAGACTACTACAAGCAACTCTATTTCTGTCTGCCAATAAAATGGACTACCTGCAAGAAATGGACAAATTCTTAGAAAGGTATGAATTTCCAAGACTGAACCAGGAAGAAATAGAAAATATGAACAGACCAATCACAAGGAATGAAATTGAAACTGTGATTAAAAATCTTCCAACAGACAAAAGCCCAGGACCAGATGGCTTCACAGGTGAATTCTACTAAACACTTAGAGAAGAGCTAACACGCATCTTTCTCGAACTCTTCCAAAAAACTGCAGAGGAAGGAACACTCGCAAACTCATTTTATGAGACCACCATCACCCTGATATCAAAACCAGACAACAACACTACAAAAAAAGAAAATTACAGACCAATATCACTGATGAATATACATGCAAAAATTCTCAACAAAATACTAGCAAACAGAATCCAACAACACACTAAAAGGATCATACACCATGATCAAGTAGGTTTTATCCCAGGGCTGCAAGAATTCTTCAAAATACTCAAATCAATCAATGTGATACACCACATTAACAAATTGAAGAATAAAAACCATACAATCATCTCAATAGATGCAGAAAAAGCTTTTGATAAAATTCAACACCGATTTATGATAAAAACTCTCCAGAAAGTGGGCATAGAGGCAACCTACCTCAACATAATAAAGGCCATATATGACAAACCCACAGCAAACATCATTCTCAATGATGAAAAACTGAAAGCATTTCCTCTAAGATCAGGAACAAGACAAGGATGTCCACTCTCACCACTATTATTCAACATAGTTTTGGAAGTCCTAGCCACGGCAATCAGAGAAGAAAAAGAAAAAGAATATAAATTGGAAAAGAAGAAGTAAAACTGTCACTGTTTGCAGATGACACGATACTATACATAGAGAATCCTAAAGTTGCTACCAGAAAACTACTAAAGCTAATCAATGAATTTGGTAAAGTTGCAGGATACAAAATTAATGCACAGAAATCTCTTGCATTCCTATACACTAATGATGAAAACTCTGAAAGAGAAATTAAGGAAACACTCCCATTTACCACTGTAACAAAAAGAATAAAATACCTAGGAATAAACTTACCTAGGGAGAAAAAAGACCTGTATGCAGAAAACTATAAGACACTGATGAAGGAAATTAAACATGATACCAACAGATAGAGAGTTATACCGTGTTCTTGGACTGGAAGAATCAATACTGTGAAAATGACTATACTACCCAAAGCAATCTACCTATTCAATGCAATCCCTATCAAATTACCAGTGGCCTTTTTTATGGAACTAGAACAAAAAATCTTAAAATCTGTATGGAGACACAAAAGACCCCGAATAGCCAAAGCAGTCTTGAGGGAAAATAACGGAGCTGGAGGAATGAGACTCCCTGACTTCAGACTATACTACAAAGCTACAGTAATCAAGACAATATGGTACTGGGACAAAAACAGAAATATAGATCAATGGAACAAGATAGTAAGTCCAGAGATAAAGCCACACACCTATGGTTACCTAATCTATGACAAAGCAGGAAAGGATATACAATGGAGAAAAGACAGTCTCTTCAATAAGTGGTGCTGGGAAAACTGGACAGCTACATGTAAAAGAATGAAATTAGAACACTCCCTAACACCATACACAAAAATAAATTCAAAATGGATTAGAGACCTAAATGTAAGGCCAAACACTATAAAACTCTTAGAGGAAAACATAGGAAGAAAACTCTTTGACATAAACCACAGCAAGATCTTTTTGGATCCACCTCCGAGAGTAATGGAAATAAAAACAAAAATAAACATATGGGACCTAATGAAACTTCAAACCTTTTGCACAGCAAAGGAAACCATAAACAAGACCAAAAGACAACCCTCAGAATGGGAGAAAATATTTGCAAATGAATCAACGGACAAAGGATTAATCTCCAAAATATATAAACAGCTCATGCAGCTCAATATTAAAGAAACAAAAAACCCAATCCAAAAATGGGCAGAAGACCTAAATAGACATTTCTCCAAAGAAGAGATACAGATGCCCAAGAAGCACATGAAAAGCTGCTCAACATCACTAATTATTACAGAAATGCAAATCAAAACTACAATGAGGTAGCAGCTCACACCAGTAAGAATGGGCATCATCAGAAAATCTACAAACGACAAATGCTGGAGAGGGTGTGGAGAAAAGGGAACCCTCTTGCACTGTTGGTGGGAATGTAAATTGATACAGCCACGATGGAGAACAGTATGGAGATTCCTTAAAAAACTAAGAATAGAATTACCGTATGATCCAGCAATTCCACTACTGGGCATATACCCAGAGAAAACCAGAATTCAAAAAGACACATGCACCCCAATGTTCACTGCAGCACTATTTACAATAGCCAGGTCACGGAAGCAACCTAAATGCCCATCGATAGATGAATGGATAAAGAAGATGTGGTACATATATAGAATGGAATATTACTCAGCCATAAAAAGGAATGAACCTGGGTCACTTGTAGAGACGTGAATGAATCCAGAGACTGTCATACAGAGTGAAGTAAGCCAGAAAGAGAAAAACAAATATCGTATATTAACACATATATGTGGAACCTAGAAAAATGGTACAGATGAACCAGTTTGCAGGGCAGAAATTGAGACACAGATGTAGAGAACAAACGTTATGGACACCAAGAGGGGAAAGCAGCAGGGGGGTAGGGGTGGTGGTGAGATGAATTGGGCGATTGGGATTGACATGTATACACTGATGTGTATAAAATGGATGACTAATAAGAACCTGCTGTATAAAAAAAAAAATTCAATGTAATAATAAAATTAATTAATTTTTTTTAAAGTATGAAATGTAAATCATCTTTCAATCATTAATAAATCAATTTAAATTGTCTCCTGTGAATGCTCCCACACATATACAGAGAAATACTGCCTTTGTCAGTATCCCACATTAAAATCTTAAATAGATGGAGTCTAGCGTAACTCTTTTTTTTTAAAAAAAATCACTTCCTATAATATACCAAAACACATAAGACACAAAGAAAGCTAAGGAAGCTCTCATTCCCAGAGTTGGTAGTATAGGGGGAGTTGAAGAAAATGTGCCTTTCCAGTCTCCCAGGGAAAGAAGGGGTGAGAGGACACAGAACGTCACTAGGCCCCTGGTGGTGAGTCCAGTGCTGGGCCCATGCACATCCTAGTTCTCTACCAAAGGGAAGTGCCGATTTTCCATGCCATGGCCCTGGCCTTGCTCCCATGCTCATCCTCCAGTTTTCAGAAGTCGTCCAGTTCCCAGAATGGCCCCTTCCTTTAGTTCCCTAACATTTTCACTCAGGGGAGAAGGCCACTTACCCTGTCGTGGTGTCAGAGTCCCAGGGGAGTTGTCACCCTGCAGGATGGTGAGAGAAGATCTCCCTAGCACCTTGCTGTTTGGTTTCTGTCTGCTGCACTTAGAACCTGAAGATCAAGGAGTGCCGGGGTCTCTCAAGGCCTTATCCAAGCCCTGGCTGGCTATAGGGGTCTCTGAGGGATGTCCTGTTTCCTCCTTGGAAAACACCTGCTTGGAAGGGAGTCTCAGTCTGATCCTCAAGGGAAAACTGGGTGCCCAGAGGCCAGTCCAGTTGAGAAGATGAAGGTGTCTCTAGGGGCAGAATAGGGTCTGGGGGAAGACTTAATCTGGGGTCTTCAGTCTCAAATACGTCACTCAGCTGTTTCACCAGTGGGCTTGGGGGCTTTCCGCTGGTCTTCATAGGTGTCCACGCAATGCCAAGGGTAGGAGAACGGGGATCTGAGTCCTGGGGCCTGCTTAGGACCCTCCAGCTCCTCTGCTGCTGGCAGGTTTGGCTGTGGAGAGCTCGCTACCTGGATGGGAGTGCACAGGACACCAGCACTGGGTGAACGCAGGTCTGAAACTCGAGCTAGAAGCTTGTTGTGCAGCAGGCTGCACTGGAGTGACTGGGACGCTCTTGGCTGAGCCCACCTCAACCAGGAGAAATAGGATGGGGCAGGGCCCAGCCCAGGCAAGGAGGGGATGCCGGGCCCCAATTCCACCTTTGGGTACAAAGCAGCTCAATCCTCCTAGTATACTTCTTTGTCGAAGCAATACTTAATGGAAATATGTCTCCAACACTACAATTCATATTCACATAATTAGTATGTCAGTGAGAAAATGATGATTGCTTCCTCAGTAGTTACCAAACTAATCATGTTTACAGAGGACCTGGCAACACCAATGGCAAGGTTTGAATATAAATTAACAGTGGGGATTTGCCTTCCCTGTGAAACCCACGGGGTGACCTCAGCAGACTCAACCAAGAGAAGCTGAGATCTGTTTATTCTGTTTTCCTTGCTGATTCATCTCTTTAAGAATAATAACTCTGACTAGACAGAAATATGTTGAAACTGTCACTGTAATAAACCTTAATCCTCAATTTTAGGGCTGGAATGCCTTGTACTCCCATATGTATTAGAACCACAGGGCAGAACAACTCTAACTTTCAAACAGAGTGAAAAACCACATGTCCTGGAAGTAATACTGAAATTCTCCAATGATCCAAATTGCCCACTCCTGTGGATCCTTAGCTATTTCTGATCTGCAAGTATAGCTAGTAGAATCAAGGTATCACTTAAAATAATCAGGCAGAAAAATATAGGGAACAGATAGGGAGGAAGAGAGGCAGTATGAAAAGAAAGAAAAGTAAAAGTATGAAAGGGATTGTGTGAGCATTCACGTACACACACTGTTAGGCAACATGGAACAGTCAAAGGAAGTAAAGGCAGCAGTGGGGAGACGGGAAAAAGGGAAGATGAGGATAAGTTCAAAGGAGAAAAACAAGTAATATATGTGATGCCAAAATAATAAAAATCATATAGGCGTATGATCCTTTATAATTTGTAATATACATACCTACCTATAATTGAATAAAAGTTGTTACAGTATACGGTCTTACATTCTGAACAACTGAATATATATGCACACCCTCTACACACACACACACACACACACACACACACACACACACACACACACGGAAAGCTAAATAATTCTATCATTAGAATGCTAGTTATCACAGGAATGGAAGTTCCAAGAGAACAGGAAACATACTTGCTCTGCTTACCACTACATCCTCAAAGTCTGACTGATAAATGTCAGATGATAAATGTGCCCTAAATATGTGTAGAAGGAAATAAAGAAAAGGGGAACAGAAGTAAAAGAATATAAGAAGAAAATGAGAGGATACTTGTCTTTAAAAATCAAACATCCATATTTAGGTGACACTGAGTTTCTCTAACACAAAATAACCAATGTAGGACAGCAGATCTATTCTCCAACTGGTCCAAAGGTTGACTTCTTGCCTCCACATTAGAATATGCATTTCTCCTATTTTAACGTTAATACTAAATCAAAAATATTTTAATATTAATGATTAAATTTTGTGTTACTGCTAAAATGGATATGTCCCGTCATAAAAATATACACAATTACACGGCAGGTAAGTTTCAAGAGTGTTATTATACTCATCACTGAAGGAATCATTAAAAATCATTTTTAAAAAATAATATCCAAAAAAATGTAAATGCCAATTTACAACTATTATTTACACAAATTCTCCAGCACACATCTATTGCACGAAGCAAAGTAATTTAATAATTAAATACAAATAAGCAACGCTCTACTTGTAGATTAGCAAGTCTGAAATCCATTTTAACTCAAAGACCTCCCAATGGGTTGATTACAAAGGAAGAATTATAAAGGCACTTAGACTATTAGAATTGGGGTACAAAAACTGACGGGGGGCGATGGCTGGAAGAACAATAAGCAGAGGCAGTAAAAAGTCAAAGGGCTAGGAGACTTCAGCCAGCAAATGTTGGCTGAAAGGCCGACCAAAACTAGAGAAAAGTCAATTAAAGTGAGACCAGAAACTCAATAACAACAAAAACAACCCAGTTTAAAAATGGGCAAATAACCTGAACAGACATTTCTCCAAGAAAGATATACAAATGGACAATAAGTACATGAAAAGATGCTCAACATCACTAGTTATTAGGGAAACGGAAATCAAAACCATGAGATAACACTTCACTTCCACTAGGATGGCTATTATCAAAAGACAGAAAATAAGTATTGGCAAGAATGTGGAGAAACTGAAATCCCTGTGCATTGCTGGTGGGAATGTAAAATAGCACAATGCTACAAAAAAGAGTATGCAGGTTCCTCAAAAACTTAAACATAAAATTACCACATGATCCAGCAATCCCAGCTCTAGGTATATACCCACAGAATTGAAAGCAGACTCTCACAGAGATAAATGTCCATCCATGCTCATAGTAGCATTAGTCACAACAATCAAAAGGTGGAAGCAACCCAAGTGTTCACATACAGATGAACGGTTAAACAAAATGTGGTACATACATACAGTGGAATATTATTCAACCTTAAAAAAAAGAATGAATTCTGAGATAGGCTACAACAATGAATGAACCTTGAGAACATTATACTAAGTGAAAGAAGCCAGACATAAAAGAACAAATAATGTATGATTCTACTTATCTGAGATGCTTAGAATAGTCAAATTCATAGAGACAGAAAGTAGAACTGTGGTTATGAGGTGCTGTGGGGAGGAGATAATGAGGAGTTATTGTTTAATGTGTACAGAGTTTTAGATTGGGATGATAAAAATTTCTGTAGTAGACAGTGTGATGTGAATGTACTTAATGCCACTGAATTGTATACTTAAAAATGGTTAAAATGGTACATTTTATGTGTATTTTACCACAATAAAAAAAAAAAAAATTGGGAAAAGAAAGACAAGGAGATATGTCCTGAAATTAGTCATTACTGATCTTAAACGATATACAATTTGAAAAAAGAGATAGATTATAGAGGATATAGTGGGTTGAAAAGTGGCCCCCAAAAGATATGTCTACTTCCTAATCCCCAGAACCTTTGAATGGGACCTCATTTGAAAAAAAAAATCTTTGCAGGAAGAGATCATCCTGGATTATTGGAGTGGGCCCTAAATCCAATGATGAGTGTCCTTTTGAGAGAAAGGTAGAGGGAAATTTGAGACAGACAGAAGAGGAAAATACACAGACACATAGAGGAGAAGGTTAATGTGAAGATGCAGGCAGAGACTGAAGTGATGCAGCTACAATCCAAGGAATGCCAAGGATTTCTGGCAGCCAGCCACCAAAAGCTGAAAGAGGCAAAAAATGGAGTCTCCTTTAGAGCCTCTGGAAGGAGTGCTGCCTTGTCAACACCTTCATTTCAAATTTCTGGCCTCCAGAATTGTTAAGAGAATAAATTTCTATTGTTTTAAGCCACCAAATTTGTGGTAATTTGTTATGACAGCTCTAGGAAATTACCATGGGGGTAAAAAGATAAAATGAAAAGTAAGAAAGTAGACATCTTGAGCACAGAACATGTCATTCAAGCCAAAATTTAACTATGTAAAGCGGGAGAAAAAGGGGATCCTGGGCTTCACCCCTAAGTCGCGATTTCTGGCCATACGATGTCAGAGGGCGAAGTGCTGAAGCCCCCCATCAGGCCAGGGCAGGAGTATGGCTGGCGCATGCTCCTGGCCAGTGTCTCTAGGGTCTGGCACAGCACCCCAACAGGGACACCGAGACATCAGACCACAGAGAAAGGCTGCACCCTGCTATATCAACCTTTACAAGAGAAGTCGTCATCCAAGACATTCCCATCAAGACATTTGAATTCTGTGAATGAACACTCCCATATCCCTTTGTCCACTCCCAGACAAAATGAAGATACCTGGCCTCTGTCCCCCATGTTAAATGCTTGTGAGTGATCTTCCAGTAGGCAGCGGCATGCACACACACTAAGATGGGCCAGGCGTCTACCCAGTCACATACAGTAGGAACTGGGAGATGGAAGATGTGTAAGTATGCCGTGTATGGGTATTACTTAACTGGCACCCCTAACCAAGCCAAGTCTTCCAGAATTTCTCAAGTTGATTTTAC
This sequence comes from Platanista minor, assembly GCA_004363435.1. Lineage (NCBI taxonomy): Eukaryota > Metazoa > Chordata > Mammalia > Artiodactyla > Platanistidae > Platanista > Platanista minor. Next base: position 9,675 of record RJWK010041545.1, on the reverse strand, counting down.
TATTAGTTGGGCAGGAAGGAGGTCCTGGATTCTGTTTTATTTTTTTTAATTAAAAAAATGGTTGACTCAGTTTTCAATTCTTAGACATGGATATATACATATATATTTTTCGAATGTCTTTTTTTTTTTTAAAGAAATAATGTTAGATTAGGAGTATACTTGGTTGTAAAAGAGTAGTGTCATGTAATTTGCGATGAGGGAAGCTACTCTGAGTGGGTTTTACTTCTTAAATCCTTTACTACCTGTTAGACAGACTACCTCATGGTCAAACTTAATATGTGGAACTATTTGGCTGGAAAAAATGAGATTTGTACTGGAGGAAGCAGAAGAGTAATAATCAAAGTTCTGGGTTAAATCCCAGCTCTGGCACCTTAGCTAGGCTGTCTTGGATAGTTTAGCTTAACCTCACTAACTCAAACTCAAACACATCTAGTTTGAGGATCACCCTAAAAACACTCTAACTAAAAGTACAAAAGATATTTACTAATTAGAAAAGAAATGAGAATTTGTGTTGTTGATTTTATGCTGACCTTGTTATATATCATTTTAGTATTTTCAAACAAACAATTCATGCTATTTTTATGCTTCACTTTAGCAAGAGGAATTTATATGTACAAGGAAGATGATACATACGCTATTATATACAATCATAATGTTTAAAGAATTATCTTTAAGTGGCAGGCAGATTTTTAAATATTTCATTACAGTACACTATTACCTACACTTGAAATTCAATCCACAATAGCACTGCAATATCAGATATAATTCTAATTTATTCTTCTTCAAATATTCTAAAACGTTGCGTTCTTTTTCCTCCCATCCGTTTACTTCACACATTTCTCCAATCACCCTGAAACCATCTTCTCTTCTCTTCTTTACACACACACATTCTCTCTCTCTCTCTCCCCCACCTCTTTTCTTCCTTCATTCCTATATCCTTTCTTCTTGAATTGAATACAGCCACTAGAGGGCAATAAGTTTACAAAGATAAATGTACTTATCGATAATGAATTGAGATTCACATACTAATAAATTTAAGACTATTATCATCACAAACCATAAAGCACTGGCAATTAGACTTGAATATGCAAGGTATGCATTTAAAACTCTAAAATTTATCCTAGAAAAGGAGTTCATAGAACCATATAATAACGTTCAAAAAAGGAATTCCATTTTCTCACTAAGCACTAAAAAAATACTCTTAATTCACCTACACATAGCAATATTAGAAATCAGAACTTTTTTTTTTTAACATTAGCCAGACCAGAGAAGGAAAAACGGAGAAACAAAAACACAAAAAGGTACAACATGCAGGGTGGGTAGAAAAGAAGCGATTTCTTCCAAGCCTCCCACTACTACATTCAGAATACGATGAACTGAATAATGTAATGGGGTTTTCCAACCCTTTCTTCTATTAAAATTATGGGGAAACTTAACAGGTATACTTCTGGGGGAGAAAAACAGTGACCGTAGAGAGAAATACAGACTTCACTTCTTTTCTACCAATTAAGGATACGAGGCGGGAAAGAAGTTAACAAACAGTCACTAACCCTGACAGATAATTTTACTACTTTTTGCACAGAACCCAAATTCAAATGAACTTTTTTACTCTATATTTATTTACACTGACATTACAAAACGGCAACACACTGACATTTTCTTACCCTCATTGGATGTATATCAGCATAAGGAGGTTTTCCTTCCGCCATTTCTATAGAAGTAATGCCAAGGGACCAGATGTCAGCCACACAGTTATAGCCTATTTCTTGAATTACTTCAGGAGCCATCCAAAACGGAGTTCCTATCACAGTATTGCGTTTTGCCATTGTATCCTGCAAAAGCATTACACAGACATAAATATTACTACAAAAAACACTAAGGAAATGTATTTGCCATCATATTCTTTAAACTACATATCTGAAACCCTCAAATACTACAGGTTATATCTGAAACTGACTATTTTCCTAAAATTTCAACTAGTTGTGACATGACATACTTAGAAACTTTGAGTTCTGAAATAACCAAGAGTCCACAAGTAACTTATCTCCACTACCTTCACTAAAGACAGTCATTAAACATAGTACTATAACAATAAAAGCTACAGAAATGAACAAATGTAGCTTTCCTTTCTGAATATTTAAGCATTTTGGTGACAATTTATATTTTCATATTCATTCAATGTCTCTTAAATTGTAAATAAAAGTAATAAATAATATGTAAATAATGGCTCCTTCTCCCTGATAATAATGAAGTTACACATTTCTTTCCATAACCCCCAAAAGATATTATCGAAGTTTAGTCATACTCAGACCTGGACATATAAACCAAAAGTGTTTCCAAAAGTATTACACTTACTGTTAACTGACCAGCAACTCCAAAATCCGCCAATTTTGCATGTCCTTCTGTATTGAGGAGAATATTTCCAGCTTTTATATCTCTGTGTATTTTTCTCATAAAGTGTAGATATTCTAGTCCTTTCAAAGTAGATTTAAGAATAGTTGCAATTTCATCTTCTGTTAGCTGGAAAGAAATATTTTAAAAACTCAATTGAAATGCCATGTTAGATAAACACAAGAGAGCACTGCTAACGAGCACTTCTTTCTAAAGACCATTAGCCTCTAGGAAAAGGCTAAAAGGTAAAGTACTGAGAACTTCTGATGAAAGAACATGTCATCATTCAATTTCTCCTTTCTTTAAAATTATCAATGTCATTCCTAACATACAACATATAACATATCTCAAGAAACAACATGACCTTAAGAAATCACTATTCCCTATATCATGTAACACTGAGGTGGCAATATTGCAGCTATCTGTCCTGAAAAAGTAAATTCAGACACCCTTCCCTGTGGTGCCTCCAATTACTGATGAAAATGGAAACCAACAGTGTTACATAAAAGAGAGGAAATGAGCAAGGGTGGATTGCCAAGAGTCTCCTGCATGAAGTGTTCACACCAATACCACTCCTCCTCCTTCCAGCCAGCTCATTCCTAATCCACCCAGGTCCCTAGATTTCTGACCCTAATAATGAGAACTCAAAAATGGAAATGTCAGAGAAAGACGAGGAAAATGGTAACACGAACAAAGGCTATCAGGGGAAGGAAAAGGGAGGAGGGAGGACAAAAGAAGGCCAAGGAGGAGAGAGGAGGGAAAAAAGATACTTAGTAGTTGCAGCAGTAGAGGCAGTGCTATCTGTACCAGGCATTGTGCTAAGAATTTTGCATGCATTATCTCATTTATCCTTAAAACAACCCTATAAGGTAAATACTATTATTATCATCATTTGACAAATGAAGTTATTACAGAGGTTCAGTAACTTCCTTCTGGTCACACACAAGTAAGATGGAACCAAGACGTGAGTCCTCTCTGACCATAATCTATGTTTTTAACCACCACGCCTCTCTTGACAAACCTTATTCAAGTGCAACCTGTGAAAGTCCCTATTTTTATCAAAAACATCCTCGTAGCTTTTAAATACATCGAGTAGTATCAATAGCTCAGGATAATAAAACCTACTTCACACTATAAGCATAACCACTATAAGCATAACCCAAAGAAATAAGTTGAGAGAAGGGAAAGAATCTCGATTTATACAGAGATAGAGGACATTGCTCTATATGAGAGAGAGAAAGGAAAAAAAAAAAAGAAAATCAGAAAGAATACAAATGCCCCACACACAGTGGGATAACAGGAAGATACAGTAAAAATTGAAAATATAAAAATATGAAGACTATGTAAAATGTGAAAATAACTACCGGAAGAAGCTTGCTTCCACTGCCACCAATCCCACAGTGGTTCATGCCAAGAAATAACTTGGGTGAACAGCTGGATATCCATATGTAAAAAAAACTGAAGTTGGACTCCTACCTCACACCATATACAAAAATTTACTCAAAATGGATCAACAGGGGCTTCCCTGGTGGCGCAGTGGTTGAGAGTCCGCCTGCCAATGCAGGGGACATGGGTTCGTGCCCCGGTCTGGGAAGATCCCACATGCCGCGGAGCGGCTGGGCCCGTGAGCCATGGCCGCTGAGCCTGCGCGTCCGGAGCCTGTGCTCTGCAACGGGAGAGGCCACAACAGTGAGAGGCCCGCGTACCAAAAAAAAAAAAAAAAAAAAGGATCAACAACCTAAATATGAGTTAAAAACCACAAAAGTCTTAGAAGAAAACATAAGGTTCAAACTCCACGACCTTGGGTTGGGCAATGTATCAATGTATCATTAGATACAGCATCAAAGCACAAGCGACAACAGAAAAATACAGATAAAACTGAACTTTATCAAAATTAAAAGCTTTTGTGCATTAAAGGCCGTTATGAAGAAAGTGAAAAGACAACCCACAGAATGGGAGGAAGTATTTGCAAAGCATGTATCTGATAAGAGTCTGGAATCCAGAATATATAGAGAACTCTTCTAACTCAACCAAGAAAAGACAAACAATCCCAATGGCAAAAGACTTGAACAGACATTTCTCCAAAGAAGATATACAAATGGTCACACATAAAAAGACAGATGTTCAACATCATTATCATTGGTCATTAGGGAATGCAAATCAAAGCCACAATAAGGTACCACTTTACACCCACTAGGATGGCTATAATAAAATTTAAAAAAATAGAAAGTAACAAGTGCTGGCAAGAATGTGAAAAAATTGACATTCTCATGCATTTCTGGAGCAACCATTGTGGAAAACAATATTTAAGTTCCTTGGAAAGTTTTTTTAAGAAAGTTAACCACAAAATTACCATATGAACCAGCAATCCCATTCCGAGGTAAATACTCAAAAGAATTGAAAACTGGTACTCAAACAAATATGTACATGAATGTTCACAGTACTACTCACAAAGGCCAAAATGTTGAAACAACCCAAATATCTATGAACAGATGAATGGATAAACAAATTATGGTATATACATACAATGGAATGGAATATTATTCAGTCGTGAAAAGGAATAAAGTATGGACATGTGGATGGACCTCAAAAACATTAAGCTGGGCACAAAAGGGCACATATTGTATGATTCCATTTATATGAAATATTCAGAATAGGTAAAGAGAAAGAAAGCAAACTGGTCCTTGCCAGGAGCTAGGGGAAGAGGGGGAATGGGGAGAAACTGCTTAATGAATAGGGGTTGATGAAAATATTTTGGAACTAGACAGAGGTAGTAATTACACAACACTGTGAATGCACTAATGCCAAGGAATTTTTCACTTTAAAATGGTAAATCTTATGTTATATGAATTTCACCTCAATTTAAAAAAAAACAAAACCCTTATCATGTTAAAATTTCTAAGCAAATTGCCAGGTGGTTTACCTTTAAATACAACACCAATATATATTGTCATAAAGTATTGTACAGATCATGCAAAGCTTTGCAGGTCATGGGTAAGGAGTCTGGATTATTTGAAAATTCTAATACTTCCAGGAACTGATTCTCTACCGCAGACCAGATGGTCTGACTTCATGGTCCACAGAGAGCAAACGGTATGTTCTGAAGCTGCACTATCCAATACAGTAGCTCCCCAGCATTTGAAACATAGCTAATCCAAATTGAGATATGCTATAAATGTAAAATATACACCAAAGTTCAAGGCCTAGTAGTACCGAAGAGAATGTAAGGTATCTCATTAATAACTTACATACTGCTTATACTTTTACGTGATATGTATATATTAATTATATTATTTTATTTAAAATCTGTTAATGTTTAATATAAGCTATTGATATTAATAAAATACTATTGGATATTATAACATTAATATTACATATTAATATATTTAATACATTATTAAAATTAACTTCACCTATTACATTTTTTTTTTAATGCGGATGCTAGAAAGTTTAGAATTACATATGTGGCTCATGTTATGTTTGTACTGAACAGCAGTGCACTAAGAAAAGGGTCCACAAGAGCTAAGATCTTTGGTTCACCGATGTATCCACAATGCTTGGAACCATGCCTGGCATACAGTCAGCACTCAATAAATAATTAATGAATGGGTACAGACTTGTAGTTACTAAAAGAAAAGAGAGATTCACATCTGATGTTCCCAGTTTTTTTAATTAGTGGTTTTCAGTCACGGTCGGGGAGTTGGAGGCAGGAGTGCTGCTGAGGGCCACCACACCACACCACTGCAGAGGTATGCAAGGTGGTGGTGCTGTCATACGGGCCCGGGTTCTCTCCCTTCTCCCTATTCCACATTCCTGGATAAAGATTAAAGAGCTCAGGGTGTTACAAAAGCAGGAGCAGTCCAAAAAACTGTGTCGTGTTTAGTTACTTCAATGCTGACCTTTTCAGTTACCTAGACCGCAATTTTTATCCTCTTAGCATTCCACTATTTCCAACCAATAAGTAACTAATCCTTCATTAACTCCTTGATTTGTTGTCTCGGCTCCTGTACCCTATACTTCAGAGCTGCATTAGAGAAAGTTCAGAATTAAATTGACTTACTATACTTCAAGGTCTCAGGATCTACCTGATTTCAGTGCTGTAAAGCATTGAATGCTGTAAAGCGTTTGCCACTGGACAAACCCACAGCAAGACTAAAGGAAGACTTGCCAGAGATATTACACTGATTCATGCGCTGTCTGGCTTTGCTAGAAGACTTCAAAAGTTCATTCTAACTCTATGATTTTATAACAAATTAACAAAAGATCCTCATAGTCTTTTCTTAACAAAAGACTATAATAAATAATAAATTCACACTAATTTGGACATCCATTTTTATTCTTTCAACAAGTATCTACTTCACTGGCTCTCTCGTGTTAAGTCCTGTTAAAGGTGCTAGGTATACCGTGGTGAAGAAACTGACTGTCCTAGTTTTTACAAAGCTTACAAGAATACCTGAGGCCACAGCCTGTATTTGGCCCTGAATTACTAAAGGTGGAGAGGACTGATCTGAAGCAAATGTGTAAAGTTTCTAAAGCCCCTCTCCCATTATGCTTTTCTCCGCCTACTTCAGGGGGTCATTTCATATCTTCCCCTAATCAAAAAACATGATGCAATATCCAACCATTCATACCAGTACATGGATAAGTCTTAATTTAAAATTATTTGTGTACAGTATTATTTTAACAATCAATCTGAATATTAAGGCTCAAATGTATCTGCACTTTAAGCCTTTTAACTTCAATTACAAAATGAAAAGTTTCTATCCCTCAATAAAATCATTTTAAACAATAATAAACAAGTAAACAAATATTTTCTAGATCACAGAAATATAAGGTTGACTTAAATTTTTATATTAATTTACAGTTATAGAGTATTTTATGTGCATTTCACACAATTAAATAAACAGAAACACTTTATCATCCCTTTCTATAGACGAGGAAACAAATTCAGAGAAATTGAGTGGTCTGTCAAACACAACTATTTAAGGGGCAAGCCCACGTGTCTTCTGACTCTCTAGTAGTGGGAGAGTCTATACTGTATAGACTATCACATCACTGCCAGATGTCACTAACATGAATATATGAATTAGTCTCAATATAAGAAAATAGGGAGTTGCAAGGCTTGTTCCAAAGGTGATATTCAAAATACGTATTTGACAAAGAGTAAAAGCAATGTCTAAACAGAACAGTCATGAGCCATAAAGCCAACCAGTCAGAACAGCTACAGTGGTTAACAACTGTAAGAATAGATACCAGCCAGAAACAAAGAGTAAAACTGAATAGCAGCCCTGTGTATCAGGCAGAATGCCTACTGCATCTTAGCATTCAAATCTAAAGTATTTTAAATGATGTGCCAGCCAAACAAAACAAGTATACCTGTAAATGAACTCAGCGAGTAAGCAGACTCACCTAGTCTGAAAAGTAACCTTAACTGAAGACATCAGAGGTAGCTTTCTGAGTATTTAATTGAAAACAGATGCTTAATCCCGCCAAAAAGAACACATAGATGAATTATTTAAACACTTTAAAACAGTTAAATAAAAGTAAACAAAAATCAAAGTAAGTATCAAATCAGTAGTCAAGAAGAGTTTCTAATAAAAAAAAGCAAAGAATTATGAGACTTTATTAGCTTTGTCTACATAAAAACTATAAGCTTAGAAAACAGAAAAATATTCACAGCAAATACAGTAAGATATTTAGTATACAGAATTATTTAGAACATAAAGAGCTCACAAGAAAAACAATAAAATCTCAATAAATAAATAGGCAAGGAAATGAATATGCAATTCACAAAACTTATAATAGGGCTAGTTAACATACATGAAAAATATTAAACTGCACTAATGATCAAAGAAAAGCAAATTAAAATAATGAAGTAGCAATTATAAAATTATTCCATACGGGTCACAGCGTTGCTGAGAATAACATGTGTGGCATGTATAAGAGTATAAGCCATGTGTAACAGTGATCTAAGAAAGTATATTTTCCAAAAAGCCCTAGAAAACATTCATTCTCTGAAAAAACATTTATTAAGCACCTGCTCTATGTTGAATTTAAAACGTCTCTAACTTAACCTCATGGAGTTCCAACCTAGCATGAAAGACAGACTTATAAACTACTATAGAAAGCACTTTCAAAGTGAAATGGAACCACAGTGGAGAGCGACTAATTAGGGAAGGAAAGAGGAACTGGCATTAAAATTAGGCTTTGAATAAGAAGAGTAGTTCCCTGTCCAGAGAAAGGAAAGACCATCAGGAGAGTAACTCAAATAATTAACTGAAGGATAGAAATATGATAGTTATGAAGTGGCACTCAGATATCAAGTGAGGCCCATTTTCCTTCCTTCCACTAAGATGAGAAAAATGGTAAAAAGTGATGGGTCAAACAAACACATGAATGGATGCTCACCATCACTAATCACTGGAGAAATGCAAATCAAAACTACAATGAGGTATCACCTCACACCAGTCAGAATGGCCATCATCAAAATATCTACAAACAATAAATGTTGGAGAGGGTGTGGAGAAAAGGGAACCTTCTCGCACTGTTGGTGGGAATGTAAATTGATACAGCCACTATGGAGAACAGTATGGAGATTCCTTAAAAAACTAAAAATAGAATTACCATATGACCCAGCAATTCCACTACTGGGCATATACCCTGAGAAAACCATAATTCAAAAAAAGTCATGTACCAGAGTGCTCATTGCAGCTCTATTTACAAGAGCCACATGGAAGCAACCTAAGTGTCCATGGACAGATGAATGGATAAAGAAGACATGGCACATATATACAATGGAATATTACTCAGCCACAAAAAGAAACAAAATTGAGTTATTTGTAGTGAGGTGGTTGGACCCAGAGTCTATCATACAGAGTGAAGTAAGTCAGAAAGAGAAAAACAAATACCGTATGCTAACACATATATATGGAAGCTAAAAAAAAATATATATATATGGTTCTGAAGAACCTAGGGGCAGGACAGGAATAAAAATGCAGACAGAGAGAATGGACTTGAGGACATGGGGAGGGGGAAGGGTAAGCTGGGACGAAGTGAGAGAGTGGCATGGACATATATACACTACCAAATGTAAAACAGATAGCTAGTGGGAAGCAGCCTCATAGCACAGGGAGATCAGCTCGGTGCTTTGTGTCCACCTGGAGGGGTGGGATAGGGAGGGTGGAAGGGAGACGCAAGAGGGAGGGTACATGGGGATATATGTATATGTATAGCTGATTCACTTTGTTATACAGCAGAAACTAACACAGCACTGTAAAGCAATTA
>RJWK010041544.1:0-19528 GCA_004363435.1 Platanista minor | reverse complement strand
AAAAAAAAAAAAAAAAAAAAAAGAAAAAAACACTAAAAATAGAGTATATTGATATTATAACATGTCCCTTTTTTAACATTAAATGGTGTAAATATTTCTATCAAAAGGCAGAAATTATCAGACCTGTGAAATCCAACTATATGCTGTTTACAGGAAATGCACTTTAAATATGAAGATATAGATATATAAAAAGTAAAAGGATGGAAAAAGACATACTATACAATTTCTAGTCAAAGGAAAACTAGACTGGATATTTTAATATAAAACACAGTAGATTTCAGAATGAGGAAAATTATAAGGGATAAAAAGAAACATTACATAATGATAAAAGAGTTTATTCACCAAGAATACATAACAATTCTAAATGTGTATGCACCTAACAACAGAATTTCAAAAAACACAAAGAAAAACCAGATCAAACCAAAAGAAATAGACATATTCATCCACAATGGTATGAAATTAGAAATCAGTTATAAGAATAAAACTGGAAAATTTACAAATATGTGGAGATTAAACAATATGCTATTGAATGGTTCAAAGAAGAAATAAAAAGAGAAATTAAAAATATCTTGAGACAAATGAAAATACAACATAAAAAAACTTGGGCTTCCCTGGTGGCGCAGTGGTTGAGAGTCTGCCTGCTGATGCAGGGGACACGGGTTCGTGCCCCAGTCCGGGAAGATCCCACATGATGCGGAGCGGCTGGGCCTGTGAGCCATGGCCGCTGGGCCTGTGCGTCCGGAGCCTGTGCTCCGCAAAGGGAGAGGCCACAACAGTGAGAGGCCCGTGTACCGCAAAAAAAAAAACCAAAAACTTATGTGATGTGGCAAAAGCAGTTCTAAGAGCAAAGTTCATAGTGATGAAAACTACTTTAGGAAACAAGAAAGATCTAAAATAAACAAACCAACTTTACAGTTCAAGGAACTAGAAGAACAAAGCCCAAAGTTAGTAGAAAAAAGGAAATAACAAAGATCAGAGTGGAAATAAATAGAGACTAAAAGGACAATTGAAAAGATCAATGAAACTAAGAGATTTCTTTTTGAAAAGATAAGCAATTAATTTAAAAGAATTTAAAGAATTTAAATCACAATCATACAGAATATATTTTCTGACCATGATGAAACTGAGTTAGGTTTAAAAAATACACAAGTACCTGGAAAATTCCCTTAATATTGAAAAATTAATACATTTCCAAATAATCCACACTTCAAGGAAGAAATCACAAAGGAAATTAGAAAGTAGTTTAAACTGAATGAAAATGAAAACATAATGCCAAAATTTGCAGAATGCAGCTAAAGCAGTGTTCACAGGGAAATTACAGATTTAAATGCTTCTATTAGAAAAGGAGGGTTTAAAATCAGTGATCTAAGCTTCCATTTTAAGAAACTAGAAAAAGAAAAATAACCCCAAAGGAAGTGGAAGGAAGGATATAATAAGGAGTGGAAATCAATGAAATAGAATCAGTAAAAACTAACTGATCAATAACCCTCCAGAATATAGATTCAAAAATCTTTAACAAAATATTAGCAAGTCAAATATAGCAATATATAAAAAGGATAATGTATTATGGCTAAGTAGGGATTATCACAGGAACTCTAGGTTCCTTTAACATTTGAAAACCTATCAATATAATTATCCATATTAACTGATTCAAAAGGGAAAACCATATGATCATCGGTAGATTCAGGAAAAACAAAAAACAAAAAAAACTCTTGCCCCAGTTCTACATCTATTCATGATAACAGCTCTTAGCATATAATCCCAGGCCAGTCCTCTGCCCTCCAAGGCCCCCTCCAATCCATGTGGGTCCTTGAGGGCATAGGAGGGAGGCCAGGGAGATCAGGAGAGACAGGCGGGAGGAACCATCCAGGAGGAGAGGGAGAGGAGCGGAGGGTGATTGCCCTGCCCAATCAAGCCGAGGAAGCCTGTTGGGCTCCCAGGTGAGGTCCCCTGCCCTCTGGATCAGGGGTGGGGGACATGCCTGGGCCCCTTCTGTTCCTTGAGCCTAAGCCCCAACCTGCCACATCCCTCAGGGCCTTTTCCAGCCCTGTGGGTCCTGAGCATTGGCCCTGCCCACTGCCCAAACCTCGCCCTTGCTTAGGCCCCAACCTCCACAGCCAAGGCCTTCCCTTCCCCCCCACAACTTTTTTTTTTTCCCTCCTCCTCTTTTTTACTATTGTAGTACTGATATACCTTCCAGTGGTTCATTTTTGTTGTTGTTGTTGTTGTTGTACGTGGGCCTCTCACTGTTGTGGCCTCTCCCATTGCAGAGCACAGGCTCCGGACGCGCAGGCTCAGCAGCCATGGCTCGCGGGCCCAGCCACTCCACGGCATGTGGGATCTTCCTGGACTGGGGCACAAACCCATGTCCCCTGCATCGGCAGGCGGACTCTCAACCACTGCGCCACCAGGGAAGCCCCCGGTGGTTCATTTATCTATATTTTTATTTTTATATTCTTCCTAACATATCTGTTAGTTTCCAAGTCTAATTTTGTTTTTTACTTTGTTATTATTATTATTATTTTTTGCCACCCCAGGTGGCTTGAGGGATGTTGGTTCACAAGCCCGGGGTCAGGCCGAAGCTCCTGCAGTGGGAGCTCCAAGTCCAAACCACTGGACTAACAGAGAACCTCAGACCCCAGGGAATATTCATTGGAGTGAGGTCTCATGGAATTCCTCATCTCAGCACCAAGACCCAGCTCTACCCAATAGCCTACAAACCCTAATGTTGGAAGCCTCAGGCCAAACAACCAGTAAGACAGGAACACAATTCCACTCATAAAAAATAACAAAATAATAATAATAAGATGGCAAAAAAAAATATGTCACAGATAAAGGAGAAAGGTAAAAACCTACAAGACCAAATAATGAAGAGGAAATAGGCAATCTACCTAAAAAAGAATTCAGAGTAATGATAGTAAAGATGATCCAGAATCTCAGAAGTAGACAAGAAATATTTAACAAAGATCTAGAAGAACTAAAGAACAAACAAACAGAGATGAGCAACACAATAACTGATATGAAAAATACACTAGAAGGAATCAATAACGGAATAACTGAGGCAGAAGAATGAATAAGTGAGCTGAAAGACAAAATGGTGGAAATAACTGCTGAGGAGCAGTTGAATAAAAAGAATTGAAGACAATCTCAGAGACCTCTGGGACAACACTAAATGCACCAACATTCAAATTATAGGGTCCCAGAAGAAGAATAGAAAAAGGAAGGGTCTGAGAAAATATTTGAAGAGATTATAGTTGAAAACTTCCCTAATATGGGAAAGGAAATACCCAAGTCCAGGAAGCACAGAGAGTCCCACACAGGATAAACCCTAGGAAAAACACACCAAGACATATTAATCAAACTAACAAAAATTAAATTCAAAGAAAAAGTATTAAAAGCAGCAAGGGAATAACAAAAAATAACATACAAAGGAATCCCCCCCATAAGGTTATCAGCTGATTTTTCAGCAGAAACTCTGCAGGCCAGAAGGGAGTAGCAAGATAAAGTCATGAAAGAGAAAAACCTACAACTAAGATTACTTTACCCAGCAAGGTTCTCTTTCAGATTTGATGGAGAACTCAAAAGCTTTTCAGAAAAGCAAAAGCTAAGAGAATTCAGCACCACCAAACCAGCTTTACAACAAATGCTGAAGAAACTTCTCTAAGCAGGGAACACAAGAGAAGAAAAAGACCCACAAACCCAAAACAATTAAGAAAATGCTAATAGGAACATACATATTGATAATAACCTTGAATGTAAATGATTTAAATGCCCCAACCAAAAGAAACAGACTGGCTGAATGGATACAAAAACAAGACTCATATATATGCTGTCTACAGTAGACCCACTTCAGACCTAGGGACACATACAGACTGAAAGTGAAGAGACAGAAAAAGATATTCCATGCAAATGGAAATCAAAAGAAAGGTGGAGTAGCAATACTCATATCAGATAAAATAGACTGTAAAATAAAGACTGTTACAAGAGATAAGGAGGGACAATACATAATGATCAAAGGATCAATCCAAGAAGAAGATATAACAGTTATAAATGTTTATGCACCCCACATAGGACCTCAATACATAAAGCAAATGCTAGCAACCATGAAAGGAGAAATCAACAGTAACACAATAATAGTGGGGGACTTTAACGCCCCACTTACACCAATGGACAGATCATCCAAACAGAAATAAATAAGGAAACACAAGCTTTAAATGACACAATAGACTAGATAGATCTAATTGATATTTATAGAACATTCCACCCAAAAGTGGTAGAATACAATTTCTTATCAAGTGCACATGGAACATTCTCCAGGATAGATCCCATCTTGGGTCACAAATCAAGCCTCAGAAAATTTAAGAAAATTGGAATCATATCAAGCATCTTTTCTGACAACAACACTATGAGATTGGAAATCAATTACAGGAAAAAACTGTAAAAAACACATACATGGGGGCTAAACAGTGTGCTACTAAATAACCAAGAGATCACTGAAGAAATCAAAGAAGAAATTTAAAAATGCCTAGAAAAAAAATGACAACAAAAGCACAATGACACAAAACCTATGGGATGCAGCAAAAGCAGTTCTAAGAGGGAAGATTATAGCAATACAATCTCACCTCAAGAAACAAGAAAAATCTCAAATAAACAATCTAACCCTACACTTAAAACAATTAGAGAAAGAAGAACAAAGAAAACCCAAAGTCAGTAGAAGGAAAGAAATCATAAAGATCAGAGCAGAAATAAATGAAATAGAAATGAAGATAACAGTAGCAAAGATCAATAAAACTAAAAGCTTGTTCTTTAAGAAGATAAACAAAATTGATAAATCCGTAACCAGACTCTTCAAGAAAAAAAGGGAGAGGGTGCAAATCAATAAAATTAGAAACAAAAAAGGAGAAATCACAACTGACACTGCAGAAATACAAAGGATTATAAGACTACTACAAACATCTATATGCCAATAAAACGGACAACCACGAAGAAATGGACAAATTCTTGGAAAGGTACACCTTTCTAAGACTGAACCAAGAAGAATTAGAATATAAACAGACCTATCACAAGTAATGAAATTGAAACCGTAATTTAAAATCTTCCAACAAACAAAAGTCCAGGACCAGATGGCTTCACAGGCAAATTCTATCAAACATTTAGAGAAAAGCTAACACGGATCCTTCTCAAACTCTTCCAAAAAATTGCAGAGGGAGAAACACTCCCAAATTTATTCTACAAAAACCAATAGTAGTCAAGAGAGTGTGGTATTAGCACTAGGATATACATATTGATCAGCAGAACAAGAGTCTAGAAATAGACTCACACATTTTGGTCAATTGTCTTTTTATAAAAGTGCCAAAATAATTCTATTAGAAAAGGTAGTCTTTAAAAAAAATGGAACTGGAACAATTGGGTATCATTTGGGGAAAAAATGAAGCTTAATTACTATCTCATGCCATACAACAAAATTAACTCGAAAGAGATTATAGACTTATATAAGAGTGAAAACTCTAAAACTTCTGGTGGAAAACATAGAGGATCTTTCTTTTTATAACCTTGGGCTAAGCAAAGATTTCTTAGGTAGAACATGAAAATGCATGAATTATTAAAAGTATTGATAAAGTGGGCATCATGATGTTAAAAAACTTCTGCTCTTCAAAAGATATTAAGAAAGCTAAAAGGCAAACCACAGTCTAAGAGAAAATATTCATAATACATCTACCTGACAAATGACTTCTATCCAAAATATAAGAATTATATCCAAAATATAACAATATTACAATAATATATCTTCTCAATATTAAGAAACTTTTAAAAAGGGGCAAAAATATTTTAAAAGATATTTCACAAGAGGAAATAGACAAATGGGAGCTAAGCATGTGAAAGATGCTTAATATCATTAGTCCTCAGGGAAATGCAAATTAAATCCACAGTGAGACACCACTGTACATCAATTAGAAAGGATTCTATTGAATTCAAGTGACTGACAATACAGCATACTGGCAAGGATGTGGAGCATCTGGGAATGTACAATATTAAAATTTTTCTATTTTTAAAATAACTAATTAATTAATTTTTGGCTGCATTGGGCCTTCATTGCTGCGCATGGGCTTTCTCTAGTTGTGGCCAGCAGAGGCTACTCTTCATTGCGGTGTGCAGGCTTCTCATTGCGGTGGCTTCTCTTGTTGTGGAGCACAGGCTCTAGGCACACGGGCTTCAGTAGTTGTGGCATGCAGCCTCAGTAGTTGTGGCTCGTGGGCTCTAGAGTGTAGGCTGTTGTGGTGCACGGGCTTAGTTGCTCTGCGGCATTGGGATCTTCCCGGACCAGGGATTGAACCTGTGTCTCCTTCATTGGCAGGTGGATTCTTAACCACTGCACCACCAGAGAAGTCCCACAAATCTTCAATATTGAAAAAAAAATGCAATTTCTTTATACATTTACCATATAAACCATGAACTCCTAGTTATTTACTCAAGAAAAACAGAAACAAAAAAATACCCAGGTAAGATTTTTACAAGAATGTTCCTAACTGTTTTATGTATAGTAGCCAAATATTGGAAACAAAAGAAATGTCCATCAACAGGTAAATGGATATACACTTTGTGGTCTATCCATACAATGGAATACTACTCAGCAATAATAAGAATTTTAAAAAACCCCAAAGAACTACTGATACACACAGCATGGCATAATCTAAAAAATTATGCTGATCAAAAGAAGCTAGACAGGGCTTCCCTGGTGGCGCAGTGGTTGAGAATCTGCCTGCCAATGCAGGAGACATGGGTTCGAGCCCTGGTCTGGGAAGATCCCACATGCTGCGGAGCAACTAGGCCCGTGAGCCACAGCTACTGAGCCTGCATGTCTGGAGCCTGTGCTCCACAACAAGAGAGGCCGTGATAGTGAGAGGCCCACGCACCGCGATGAAGAGTGGCCCCTGCTTGCTGCAACTAGAGAAAGCCCTCGCACAGAAACGAAGACGCAACACAGCCAAAAATAAATAAATATTAAAAAAAAAGAAGCCAGACACAACAGAATAAATACTATATGATTCTATTTATATGAGACTTTATAAATTACAAATTTAATTTATATGATAGAAAACATATCAATAGTTGGGTAGGATGAGGTGGGTAGGGACTGGTTGGCAAGGAGCACAAGGGAATTTTTGGTGATGGATATTCTCTGTGTCTTTTTTTTTTTTTTTGCAGTACGCGGGCCTCTCACTGTTGTGGCCTCTCCCGTTGCGGAAGTACAGGCTCCGGACGTTCAGGCTCAGCGGCCATGGCTCACGGGCCCAGCCGCTCCGCGGCATGTGGGATCTTCCCGGACCGGGGCGCGAACCCGTGTCCCCTGCATCGGCAGGCGGACTCTCAACCACTGCGCCACCAGGGAAGCCCATTCTCTGTGTCTTGAATGTGTTGGTAGGTATAGTACATTCTGTATACATTTGTCAAAATTCAAAAATATATAAAACTATAAAACCTTGTCAAAATTCACTAAACTGTAAACTTAAAATGGATTCATTTACTGAGGTAAATTAGAAAAAGGAAACCTGTAAATGTCAATTGCATTTTTTTCTATACCATCAACAAAGTGTAAAAAATAGTTAAAATACCAATATAAGAATAAATGTAACAAAATGTGGGAGACCTGTTCAAGAAAAAATTTTAAAATCTACTGAAAGATGTTAAAGAAGACCTAAATTAATGGAGAGATATATACTATTAATAGAAAGATTTAATATTTTAAAATATGAACTCTCCCCAAATAAAGTTATAGATTTGCATTAACTCCAATTAAAATAATAAATTTTTGTGTGTACCTGTGTGTAACTTGACAAACTAATTCTGAAATTTATATTGAAAAAAGAAGGGTCATAGGTAGCTAACAAACTTTTGGCAAAAAAATAAAATAAAATAGGAGGAGAGTCTTGTCTTACCAGATATCAGGACTTATTATAAATCAATTTGGTGGCTATCAGCACGTGGATAGATATATTGGCCAATGGAAGAGCCTAGAGCTCAGAAACAGACCCATGTAAGCATGGAACTTTGATAAAAGAAAAGTAGTATTTAAGATAGGTGAATGAAGTGTGGGGGTGGGGGGCACGGGGCTTTTTAATAAATAGAGCTGGAAAAATTATTTAGCCATAAAGAAAAAAATTTTGATCTCTATCTCATATCACACATAAAAATGAACTTCAGATGTAGTAAGAACTTAAAAATAAGAAATAAAGCTTTAAAACTCTTTGTAGAAAATATAGATGTGTAGCTTTTAGAACTGATATATGGAATGATTTTACTAAAGAAGGTACAAAAAAATGCTAGCCATTAAGGATTAGATTTATGGATGTGAATACATGAAAAAATGTAAAACCTTTATGTATCAAAAACCATCTTATGTAGTGTTTGTTTTTCTCTTATATTAATGGAAAACTTTTGATTTTTTGGTTTTTTTTTTTGCAGTACGCGGGCCTCTCACTGTTGTGGCCTCTCCCGTTGTGGAGCACAGGCTCCGGACGCGCAGGCTCAGCAGCCATGGCTCACGGGCCCAGCCGCTCCGCGGCATGTGGGATCTTCCCGGACCAGGGCACGAACCCGTGTCCCCTGCATCGGCAGGTGGACTCTCAACCACTGCGCCACCAGGGAAGCCCAGACTTTTGATTTTTATAGTCTTAGAACAGATAGAACTCGTTATATTTCACAATTTATGTGGCTGAGTTAGTATACTTTTGACAGTTCCATCATGTTTTTCATACAAATTTTTCCCTTCTCATGAGAAATTGGGGATATCCACCTATGGGCATAACTAAAGGGTGTGTGTAACATGTCTCTGGATTATAGGTAGCACAAAGATGAAAATGAGGAATGATGTCAGAGAACTAAGGCCCTCCAGGACAGATGGCTCCAGATTTTCCTACTTCTGTAAAGAAGGAGTCATACTCTGATATTTCCTGTGGGGTATAAAGAAGGGGCATTGGAGCAGAAGTGGGTGAAAAAACTGACATATATGGAGAGGCTTTTTAATATATATCTCTATTAAACTCACACAATGACCTAGTAACATAATATAGTAATCCTTATTTTACAGATGGAGTAAAACTCAGAAAAGTCATCTCCTATGGCCACATAAATGATAAAACAATTTCAACCCAAAAACTTAGAAATAAGAAAAAATATTGCCCTCTGAAGTTGAAGTTAAAAATATGCTGGACTAGAGCAGAAATGAGGGACAGGGTGGCTCTCAGTTCTGGAATAATTGACTATCATTTGATTGGCTGTTTTAATCTCTCTTGAGACCAGATGTACCAAACAGAAAAGGGCTTAGTCAGCCAGTATGGAGAAATTGATGTCTGGTTAGTAGGCTTGGAAGACAGCTGGCCTCACAGGGGACACACTACTCCCTGTGCATATCTAGTGAGCTTTTTTTCCTTAATTTCTCCATTCTCCATTGCACTGTGCTGCTTCCCCCTATCTCTGTGGTCTTATGTATTCAAAATCTACCTTTAAAGACTTGTAAGGCATCTCCCTACCCCTTATCACTTTTTTCCCCACAATCTGTGTTGTAATACTACTTTGAATTGAAAAATGGACATCTGTGAAGTAGGAAATAGCCATTGGACTTTTATAGACCATCAGTCTTTTCTATACTCTGGCTCTTAGAGGGCTAAAATGTATTTCATAATTGATTTTTTTTTTTTTGTGGTATGCGGGCCTCTCACTGTTGTGGCCTTTCCTGTTGCGGAGCACAGGCTCCGGACACGCAGGCTCAGCGGCCATGGCTCACGGGCCCAGCCGCTCCGCGGCATGTGGGATCCTCCCGGACCCGGGCACAAACCCGTGTCCGCTGCATCGGCAGGTGGACTCTCAACCACTGCGCCACCAGGGAAGCCTCCTTCATAATTGATTTTTGATGGTGATAACTTTGCAAAGATTGAGGACGTAAGGCAACTCATAATGCCAAACTCCATTTTATGAGTAGTCCATCTTCTGAATTCTTGTTCACCCACAAACCACTCTTTTTAAGGTGATCTCTCTCCCTGTCCCTGTCCTTCTCTCTCTTTATCTATCTCTGTCTCTCCTGAGGACTAGAGGAAAGCTGATAAAATTGGAACAGTATATCCACTATGGAAGAAGCATTTACACATTTAAAAGACAATATTTAAAAGCAACAACGACAACACCACCATGCGGAACATTTTGTTTTCTGACCCTTTGAAAATTACTTTACTCAAGAGGTTTCAGTAGCCTGGTTAGGGCAAACTGAAATATGAAGCTACACTTAAAATGTAAAGCATATTGGAGGAAAAAAATAGTTGGGTGTGTAGTAGGAAAGTTTCACTGCTTCTTTTAAACACTTTCCGTTTTTACCCCCAATATGTAATCATGAAAAATTCAACCATACAATAAAGTTGAATTTTGCAGTAAACACCAAAATATTCAACTCTAAATTCTACAACAGACATGTTACCATACTTGCTTTACCTATCCATTCCTCTAATCCATTTTGTTTGTTGATGCACTTCAAAGTAATTGTTTAAAAATACTTTTGCTATTATTTCATAGGAGGGACTAGAGAATTTGTAGTCTACTCTGCTAAATATCTCCTCTTTATTCCTTCAGATCTACTCTCAACTCTTCTACTCCTTGCTCTGTGACCACATCAATGGCTTCCCTAACCTGATCCTTTACTGAGTCACCTAACTGTCCAGTTTGCCCCTTCTGTTTTGTCGCTTGCACACACACACACACACATGTGCTCTTACATGTGTGTTTTTATAAATACATCTGCTTTTTTATAACCATTTGAAATTAAGTTGCATGTATTTTAGTCCTTTTATCCCTGAAAGCTTTGTTATGTGTTTCTCTTACAGTACAAAATTTGTCCCCTCTCACAAAGCAGTCTGAACTATAGTTTGGAGCTGGCATATGGCAGTTCAGTGGTGTCTCAAACTCCTCTCTTGCTGCTCAGCCATTTCTAGATTAAGCACGTTCTTATACACATTCAAAGATGGCTCACTACCCCTATGTCCACATCTGAGCAAGAAGGAAAAAAGAAAAGGGAAGCGTGTATCCTTTCCTTTTAAGAGGATGTTTTAGAAACTGTACACATAACCTCTAGATACATGGCCATACCAGCTGCAAAGGAGACTGAAATTGTGTTCTTTACCTGGTAGTAATGATGTGTCCAGCTGAAACGGAGTATTGTGTTAATGAGAGAAGTAGGAAGGAATGAGTATAGGAGGAAAACAGTATTTTCCACATGGTGGTAAACAGTAGCAGCAGTGATTTGATGAGGATGATATATAAGAATGACTTCTATACAAAGAGATCAGATATATGTGATAATTACATGGTGCCAAAATGGTGTTAAGACTGAGCATGAGACCAACTCTCTTCTTCTCACCCTTTTACATTGTTAGATAACTTGGAGCCTCCATATATAATGGTAATGGAGAATGATAATATATTTGTGGATAGCCAGGAAGGGAGTAAGAAGGCAGTAGTCATGAGTAGCCATGAACGAGTACTATAGGACTTCCATTCCACTCTCCTCCCCAAAAAAACTTTCCAGAGGGGACTTAAAAATTGTGGTCATAGGGCTTCCCTGGTGGCGCAGTGGTTGAGAGTCCGCCTGCCGATGCAGGGGACACGGGTTCGTGCCCCAGTCCGGGAAGTCCCACATGCCGTGGAGCGGCTAGGCCCGTGAGCCATGGCCACTGAGCCTGTGCGTCTGGAGCCTGTGCTCCGCAACGGGAGAGGCCACAACAGTGAGAGGCCCACATACAGCAAAAAAAAAAAAAAAAAAAAAAAATTGTGGTCATAATTAAAATAATGGCCAAAGAAAATGAAATCAGTTATACAAATTGTAAAATGTAAATCATGGCACACCTAACAGAATAGTTACAATAAAAAAGACAGATCATAACAAGTGTTGGCAGAGATGTGGAGAAATGGGAACACTCATACATTGCTGGTAGGAATGTAAAATGATGTGGCCACCTTGGAGAACAGTCTGGCAGTTCCTAAAAAGTTTCAACATAGAGTTACCATATGACCCAGTCTGGGTCACCCGAGAGAAATAAAAATGCACATCTACCCAAAAAGTTGTACAGAATGTTCATATCAACATTTTTCATGCTAGCTTAAGAGTAGAACAACACAAATTTTCATCAACTAATGAATACATAAAATGTATTTCCATTATATAATGGAATATAATTTGGTAATTTTTTAATCAAAATAAACGAAGTACTGATACATGCTACAATATGACTAACCTTGAAAACATCATGCTAAGTGAAAGAAGCCAGTTACAAAAGACCACATACTGTATGATTCCATTTATGTGAAATATCTGGAATAGACAAATTCCTGGAGACAGAAAGTATATTAATGTTTGCCACGGGCTTGGGGAGTTGTTGGTAAATGGCAAGTGATGGATAATCCATATGGAGTTTCTTTTTGGAGTGATGAGAATGTTCCCAAGTTTGTTGTGGTGATGATTGCACAGCTCTGTGAATATGCTAAACACCATTGAATTATGTACTTCGTATGCGTGCAGCAACGAAGACCCAACGCAGGCAAAAATAAATACATAAATAAATTAATTAAAAAAAATAAGTAAAGTCAAAGAAGACACCATGAGCACTCGTAGTAATTGGTCAAAAGTTACCAGTGAGCCAAGGTACTCTGGCTTGTAATGGCTATGCAAGACCATAGACAGCAGCACACACGTTTTTCTCTCTACTCCCATTTCTGTGATGATACTCTTAAAAAAATTGTGCAAATGCAAGTAAGCTAGAGGAAAACAGAATGTGTTAAAAGATAATTTTCAAAAAAAGGTAAAATCGGGCTTCACTGGTGGCGCAGTGGTTGAGAGTCCGCCTGCCGATGCAGGGGACACGGGTTCATGCCCCGGTCCAGGAAGATCCCACATGCCGCAGAGCGGCTGGGCCCGTGAGCCATGGCCACTGAGCCTGCGCGTCCGGAGCCTGTGCTCCGCAACAGGAGAGGCCACAGCAGTGAGAGGCCCGTGTACCACAAAAAAAAAGGTAAAATCGTGGTTCTCATACAGATATAAAAATGAACATATGTGAAATATATTATTTAATTCGTTCAATATGGGAACTAGGCAGATGTTATAACCGATTCAAAAGGCAATTCAAAGAACAGATGTATTTATAGAATTGTAAAATAAAGATAATGAAAGGGCTAAAATCAGATAACCTGTCAGAGTGTGCTGTATGTAGACAATGCTCAACAATGAAAGCCAGAAGCATATCCTCTAGACAAGGCATAGTTTTCTACTGAAACACATTTTTTCCCCCTCACCAAATGTGTGCCTCAAATAGACCACAATGCGGATGGAGGGTTAGGATAGAACTAGGATGAGGAGTGAGAGCAGAAAACACAAAAACATTCAACGGTTTGTGCCCAGAGCTGTAGGCCTGACAGGAATGATGGAGGCATATACCAGACATAAGAGAAAGGGAAATTTATTGTGACAGAAGGCAGTAGCTTGAGGAGTAGAAGGACACAGAAAAAAGGAAGGGAAGGGTCGCCTAGGTAAGGGAGAGGACAACTTATATAGATGAACTTTGACATATACTTGATCAGATGGACATCACCACAGAGACAGTCTAAGCAGGCTAGATCTTTGCTTTTAAAATGCAAGGCTCAGTTGTTGCTCAAGAGGTGCTTTAAAAATAATGACTGCTTTTTCAAGTGACCAATTTACCTATTAACTAGTTTGCCAGCATAAATTTGCCAAATGATTAATTCAGCAGGTAATAAATTCACCAATTTGGTTCAGTTTTGCTGTAACATTGGCAAATTGCTCAGTCAATGAATTGATTTTCAATGAATCGGTTTTCTTCCAGATTCTGATTCCCCAGGCAAACCAGTTTCCCAAAGTTGAGTTGCCTTTTATAAGCCACACTCTTCATTCACTAATTTATGCATTCATTCACTGGCAATTTTTGAAACATCTACGTATGTCTGGTACTATTCTAGGAGAGAACTTCCTGCCAGTAGATCTGAGGAAGGAAATGCTTTCAACCACTGTATAGGGTACATAATCGACAAAGATGTCTTACTTCCATAAAAAAGTACATTTCCCCAAATATTAGTAAATTATAAGGATTTACCTAAAAGAGGATTCTAAATAGACAATATTAAGACATGAGAAACTATCTAAAAATCCAACAAATATTTATGAAGTCCTTTCTGTTTCCTGCATTGTGCTAGGTAGTAAGTATTTTAAGGGGTAACAAGTGTACTACCGAAAAAACCCAAGGAATGAATAAGTTGAGTTTTTTAAATTAATGTGTAGGCTACTTGATATAGGTCGTCCATTCTTTCCACAGAAATGATGCTATGAACAGGTATTAGCTTCCTGGGTTGGCTCATAGCACTTTATCCTCAATGTAGCAATGAGCACAGCAAGAGAGACTGTGTGCAATGTAGTGTAAAAACAAGGACTCTGGAATCAGACCTGAATTTGAGTAGGTGAGTAACCCTGAGCAAATTACTTATGCTCTCTGAATCTCATCTGTAATATGGGAATGATAATGGCTACCCCAAAGCAATTGGTGGTCAAATGAGATAATATGAAAATCCTTCTCAAGGTATTCCCTATCTTTTAATAGGTAGATAAACCACACATGTCCCCTCCCCTTTTTTCTGCTTTCTTATAAAGAACAGATTGACCATAATTTAGTATTTTGTGACTCTGTTTCATCAGCTACTTGTGTTGTGATATGGTAACTTGTGCCCTCAGGAGCAGGATCATAAAAGGCTACTATGAACAACTATGTGCCAACAAACTGAACAACCTAGAAGAAATGGAAAAATCCTTAGAAATATACAACCTACCAAGACTAAGTCAGGAAGTAGTAGAAGATATGAACAGACCAGTTACTAGAAAGGAGATTGAATCAGTAAACAAAAATCTCCTAATAAAGAAAAGCCTAGGGCCAGGTGACTTCACTGGTGAATTTTAAAGAATCATTTAAAGAAGAATCAATTCCAATTCTTCCCAAACACTTTCAAACAGTCGAAGAGGGGGGGACATTCCCAAACACTCATTTTATGAGGCCAGTATTACTCTGATATCAAAGCCAGATAAGGACACTACAGAAAAGAAAACTACAGGCCAATATCCCTAATGAATATAGATGCAAAAATTCTTAAAAAAACAGCAAACTCAAATCACCAGCACATTTAAAGGGGATCATTTACCATGATCAAATGTGATTTATCCCTGGGATGCAAGGATTGTTCAACATTCACAAATCAATAAATATGATACATCATATTAATAGAATGAAAGGAAAAATCTTATGATCATCTCGGTAGACACAGAAAAAGCATTTGACACAATTCAACATTTGTTCATGATATAAACTCTTAACAACTTATGTTTAGAAGGAGTATATATCTCAACATAATAAAGGCCATATATGACAAACCCTCATCTAACAACATACTCAGTAGTAAAATGTTGAAAACGTTTCCTCTAAGATCAGGACAAAGACAAGGGTGCCCACTCTCACCACTCCAATTCAACATAATACTGGAACTCCTAGCCAGAGCAATCAGGCAAGAAAAAGAAATAAAGACATCAGAATTGTAAAGGAAGAAGTACATTGTCTCTATTTGTAGATGACATGATTTTATATATAGAAAATCCTAAAGACTCCATCAAAATCTGTTAGATCTAATCAACAAATTCAGTATACTTGCAGGATACAAAATTGACATACAGAAGTCAGTTGCATTTCTATATGCTAACAATGAACTGTCTGTACAAGAGATAAATGATCCCATTTAAAATAGCATTAAAGGGCTTCCCTGGTGGTGCAGTGGTTGGGAGTCCGCCTGCCGATGCAGGGGACACGGGTTCGTGCCCTGGTCCGGGAAGATCCCACATGCTGCGGAGCGGCTGGGCCCATGAGCCATGGCCACTGAGCCTGCACATCCAGAGCCTGTGTTCTGCAACGGGAGAGGCCACAACAGTGAGAGGCCTGCGTACTGCAAAAAAAAAAAAAAAAAAAATTTATTCAGTGATGAAATATCTCTACAGTAAAAACTATAGAACATTGATGGAAGAAATCAAAGAAGACACAAATAGATGGAAAGGTATCCTGTGTTCACGGATTGGAAGAATTAATATTGTTAAAATGTCCATGTTACCCAAAGGAATCTATGTATGAATGCAATCCCTCTCAAAATTCCACTGGCATTTTCTACAGAAGAGGAAAAGCAATCCTAAAATTTATATGGAACCACAAAAGACCCCTAATAGCTAGAGCAATCCTGAGAAAGAAAACTGAAGTAGGAGACATTATACTTCCTGATTTAAAACTATATTATAAAGCTATAGTAATCAAAACAGTATGGTGCTAGCATAAAACAGACACATAGACCAATGGAACAAAATTCAGAGCCCAGAAATAAACCCATGCATATATGGTCAGTTAATATTTGACAAGGGAGCCAAGAATATTCAATGGAGAAAAGACAATCTCTTTAATAAATGGTGCTGAGAAAACTGGTTATTCACATGTAAAAGAATGAAATTAGACCCCTATCTTAAACCATTCACAAAGATTAACTTGAAATGGATTACAGGCTTAAATGCAAGACCTGAAACCATAAAACTTTTGGAAGAAAACACAGGAAAAAGCTCCTTGACGTGGGTCTTGGCAGTAAGTTTTTTGGATATGACAGCTAAAGCGCAAGCAACAAAAGCAAAAATAAATGAGTGGGACTACATCGAACTAAAAATGTTCTGCACAGCAAGAGAAACAGTCAGTAACATGGCAGCCTGTGGAATGGGAGAAAATATTTGCAAATCAGATTATCTGATAGGCTGTTAATATCCAAAATATATAAAGAACTCATACAACGCAATAGCAAAAAAACAAAAAAAAACCCCTACAAATAATCCAATTAAAAAGCGGGCAAAGGACCAGAATAGACATTGTTCCAAAGCAGATAATTGTGTGATTGTGATTTGTTGGGTTGGCCAAAAGCTTTGTTCGATTTTTTCCAGAAGATGGCTCTAGTAGCACTTAGTTGTCTTTAACTTCATTCAAAACAATTTTGTTAGATGGAATGTGACAGCTGTCATATCAGTTGAATTTAAAAAGGACTTATCAAAATTGGTGATAGCCCTTTTAATATTGAAGATGGAAGAAAAAGAGCAACATTTTTGGCATATTATGCTTTATTATTTCAAGAAAGGTAAAAACGCAACCAAAACTCAAAAAAAAAAAAGATTTGTGCAGTGTATGGAGAAGGTGCTGTGACTGATCAAATGTGTCAAAAGTGGTTTACGAAGTATCGTGCTGGAGATTTCTCGCTGGACAGTGCTGCACAGTTGGGTAGACCAGTTGCAGTTGATAGCGATCAAATCGAGACATTACTTGAGAACAATCAGTGTTATACCATGCAGGAGGTAGCCGACATACTCAAAATACCCAAATCAAGCACTGAAAATCATTTGCACCAGCCCGGTTATGTGAATCGCTTTGATGTTTGGGTTCCACATAAGATAAGCGTAAAAAAACCTTCTTGACTGTATTTCTGCATGCGATGCTCTACTTAAACATAATAAAAATGTTTTGTTTTTAAAACAAATTGTGATGGGTGATGAAAAGTGGGTACTGTACAATAATGTGGAATGGAAGAGAGAGTGGGGCAAGTGAAATGAAGGCCGGTCTTCATCCAAAGAAGGTGATGTGTATATGGTGGGATTGGAAGGGAGTCCTCTATTATGAGCTCCTTCCAGAAAACGAAACAATTAATTCCAACAAGTACTGCTCCCAGTTAGACCAACTGAAAGCATCACTCGACGAAATGCATCCAGAATTAGTCATCAGAAAATGCATAATCTTCCATCAGAATACCACAAGACTGCATGTTTCTTTGATGACCAGGCAAAAACTGTTACAGCTTCAGATTGCCTGGGAAGTTCTGATTCATCCACTGTATTCACTAGACATTACACCTTCAGATTTCCATTTATTTCGGTCTTTATAAAATACTCTTAATGGAAAAAAATTCCATTTCCTAGAAGACTGTAAAAGACACCTGGAACAATTCTTTGCTCAAAAAGATAAGTTTGGGGAAGACGGAATTATGAAGTTGACTGAAAAATGGCAGAAGGTAGTGGAACAAAAGGGTAAATACGTTGTTCAATAAAGTTCTTGGTGAAAATGAAAAATATGTATTTTACTTTTACTTAAAAATCAAAGGCACTTTTTGGCCGTCCCAATATAATAAGAAACAAATATTTGGTCTTCATCCTTTTCTGGCACAGAGCTCCTAAAACCTTTGGAATTTCCCAAGTGATGAGAGTGACAAAGATATATTTTGATATGTTAATGAGGTGACTTCTGGACTACACCTAAGGATGAGAACTGGTTACTAGTGGAACCAACCATGTGATTAGAGAGCTGGAAATTTCAGTCCCATCCCTTGACCTCCGGAGAGGCGGGAGAGGTTGGAGATTGAATTTTATCATCAGTGGCCAATGATCTAACCAGTGATGCCTATTTAATGAAGCCTCCATAAAAAGTCCAAAGAATGGGGTTTGGAGAGCTTCTGGATTGGTGAAAACATGGAGATTTAGGGAGAGTTCTATGCTTGGAGAAGGTTTGGAAATCACTGCACTAATATGCAGCAATGTTTGGAAACCACTGATATAGTCCTTTTAATCCTCTTAGAAAACATATTTTTTCATTCATACCACAGACATCTATTAGAACTCTCTGTGTGTCAAGCACAGGGCTAAATGCCAGGGCCTACTAGGGAACCAGACATTATAAATACTTATCATCTGGCAAGTGTCATACATTATGAAATCCCAGAAGGAGGGAAGGTTCTGCCAGAGAAAGTTTCGAGGAAGAAGTAAAGTGGGTCTTGAGGAGAGCATAGGAATTGTCCAGATGGATGGAGAGGATACGAAGTGAGGAGAAATTACATTTCTTGGGGGAGAGAATATAGTATAAACACATATTCAGGATATATTTGGTTAGGGAATGTGTTGGAGTGTGGAAAGAATGATCAGAGATAAAAATAGAAAAACAGACTGGGGCTTTGTGAGGAGCCACATTAGCTCAGGAGTTTGGAGTTTATGCTCCAGTTTTATGTCTGTTTTGATTTATCCCAATGATATTGAAAACTCTATGAGAGTGGATTTCTTTTTCTTTTTTTTTTTTTAACATCTTTATTGGAGTATAATTGCTTTACAATGGTGTTAGTTGCTGCTTTATAACAAAGTGAATCAATTATACATACATTCCCATATCTCCTCCTTCTTGCGTCTCCCTCCCTCCCACCCTCCCTATCCCACCCATCCAGGTGATCACAAAGTACCGAGCTGATCTCCCTGTACTATGCAGCTGCTTCCCACTAGCTATCTATTTTATGTTTGGTAGTGTACATATGTCCATGCCACTCTCTCACTTTATCACAGCTTACCCCTCCCCCTCCCTATATCCTCAAGTCCATTCTCTAGTAG
>RJWK010041543.1:0-19529 GCA_004363435.1 Platanista minor | reverse complement strand
TTGTAAAGCAATTATACTCCAATAAAGATGTTAAAAAGAAATACTGATAATTGTTGAAGATTAATAATGAGGTTTGCATAATTAAGATTGAAGAACCAATATTGTACTTCAAGTTACTTAACAAGCTGAAATGAAAATGTGTATGATTGATGAGAGACTCAGAATTAGGCAAGGTTCTCCTGATGAAGAGTGAGGTGAGAGGACTTGTGTTACCATATTGCAGAACTTACTGTAAAGCAGTATTAACTCACTCCTTTAAAAAGTAGTTGCTGAATACCTATTATTTCCTAGGTTCTCTTACATAGCAGAGGCTGTATAGTATTGGTACAGAGATAGGCATGAAGATAAACTGAAAAGAATATTGAGGCCAATGGCAGATCCCTGCATATATTGATACTTAATATACAACTGATTGGAAAAGGAAGCAAATAATGCTGGTACAATTGATCTTTCACAAGAAAATAAGATTTGATCCCTACATCAACTGCATACATGCATACACACACAAAACAACAGACTGGACTGCTGGCGGATTAGAGACAGATGTGAAAAGCAAATATTAATGTTTTAGAAGAAAATATAGGCAAATATATTCGATCTGAAATCAGAGATACATTTCTTAGAACAGGTACAAGAAGTGCAAAGCATGAAATAAAATGTTTATGAATTTGAGTAGATAAAAAGTAAGAACTCCTGTTCTTCAAAACATACTGGAAAGACATTGCATACACACAGATATAATGAAGAAAGGATAAGTTTTTAAAATATATAACTGCTACAAATAAGTCAGAAGTAAACTAAACCTAAAATGGGTAAAAAGGCAGAAAAGGGCATTGTACTGAAGAGGAAGGAAAAAGTGTGAACAATTGTAGAACAGGTTGATCAACATCTTATACTGCTGGTGGGAGTGTAACTTGGCATAATCACTTTGAAAAAGAACATTTGTGCATTATCTTGTAAATTTGGGAATGTGCATAGTCTATGACTCAAAAATTCCACTAAGTATATTTCCTATCAAAACTCATGTTCACAATGTACCAGGAGTGTTTTGATGACCTATTGCTATGTAACAAAGTACCCATAGACTCAGTGGTTTAAAACCACATTCACTTTATTATGAACTTAATACTTTCGGTTGAAAATCAGTAAGGCCTTATTTTAGTGATTCTTCTGCTCCAAGTGCCACCTATGAGGTCACTCAGTGGAGTCCCACTGGCCTGACAACTTGTCTGTCTGGAGTTTTCGTGAAAGCTTGGTGTCTTGATAGGGACAGTTGGAAGCTGGCCTTGGTTGTATGGGCTCCTCTGCTTCTCTACAAGTAGGTCTTAGAGCCTCTCCACTAGGTCTCTTCATTAAAATAGTCAGGCTACCTTCTGACTGTACATAGACTGCACTGCAGCTCAACTCTATACAATACGAGGCTGAAACTATAAATCCGCTTTAGAGCTAGATCTGAAACTGACAAGGTATCATCTTTTCCACATTTCGTTGGTTAAATCATCACAGGCTAGCCCAGATTCAAGAAGGGAGGAAATAGTCTACACTTTTTCACGGAAAGAGTGTCAAACTATTCACAGCCATATTTAAGTCACAGAGTATCCATAGCAGCATTGTTCATAACAATAATATAATAATTTAAATGTTCATCTATAGGAGGAAAATTGTAGTTCATATAGCGAAACACTGTGTAACTGTAAAAACTCAATGGAGGTACAGTTCCCTGCTGTCAAATAGATGAGTCTTAGGAATTTTGAATAGAAAAAAATCAAGTCAAGAAATATTATAGAGTGTGTTACATTGTTATATAACTATGTCTACAAATCTCATAAGCAAATAAATCTAATAGATATATGGGTAGTTTTTTTATATATATAAGGGAATTTCAAACAATATTTGGGA
Source organism: Platanista minor (assembly GCA_004363435.1). NCBI lineage: Eukaryota > Metazoa > Chordata > Mammalia > Artiodactyla > Platanistidae > Platanista > Platanista minor. The sequence continues at coordinate 17,630 of RJWK010041543.1, read as the reverse complement.
AAAAAGTTCTGTCTCTGAAGGAGACACTAGCATAGGACAGAAGAGGAAGACTCAGAACCACGAGTTTTGTGTAAACATGTAGCTCTTAAAATTATTATTATGCTCATATATGTTAAGTAGATTATTTAGCACATGAGTGCTGCATTTAAAAAAGATGTTTTGTATTCCTGGAACTGGAAAATACCCTCAGGCCCATCTTGCCTTTGGAATTGATTTATTATTCTGCTGTTCCTAGGAATTTCCTTTAACTTCTTACAAGCAGTTAGTTATGCATTAAAAAAAACTATATATATTTTAATATATGTGTTACAGGTATTTTGTAGCAGGAGTGTTTTCCAGAATTACCACTTGACTATACTCCTAGAGGCAGATATTGGTTCTAGCCCCTTCTGTGTGTGCTTATGTGTGTGTGTGTCCTTTTCCTGAGCTTATATAAGCTGTGTATGGACCTCCTGGATCTGTGGCTGTCAACTGACAGAGGAGTCTCCCCACTAGGAGGATTTTGAAAATATGTGGAGAAGTTTTATGTTGTTATAATGACAGTCATTCCAAGCCTCTGAACATCAGTGATAAATGTCCAGCAATTAACAAAGAATCATTCATCCAAAAAGTAAATATTGAAAAGCACTCCCCTAGATTGATGATATGTCTCTTACTTAACCTTTCTCTTATTTTTTTTTTTTTTTTAATTTTTTTGCGGTATGTGGGCCTCTCACTGTTGTGGCCTCTCCCATTGCGGAGCACAGGCTCCGGACGCACAGGCTCAGCGGCCATGGCTCACCGGCCCAGCCGCTCCGTGGCACGTGGGATCTTCCCAGACCGGGGCCCGAACCCGCGTCCCCTGCATCGGCAGGCGGACTCTCAACCACTGCGCCACCAGGGAGGCCCTTAACCTTTCTCTTATTTACTTTCCTTCCCTACCTCCTTTTTCCTGGGAAATTTTCTCTACATTTTTTTCTAGTTTATCTATTGATTCTACTTTTAATAGCAATTATATTTTTAATTTCCAAGAGTTTTTACTTTGATATTCCCTTTTGTGACTTTCTGTCCCTGTTATATGGCAGTAGTAATCTCTCCCCTGTCTTCCATTTTAGTACTTACATTATTTTAAGTTTATTCTGTTTACTGAACTATCTCTGGGTAATTTGGATTAATCGTTCTGTATATGTATCTTGGTCTTTCACTTTCATGCTCTTTATGTCCCTGGCAATCTTTTATTGAGGTTTCATTTTTTTTCTTTTGCTCATGTCTGAATAGATATTATTGCATAAGTAATTTTTCTGCCAAGTTCCTCCTTAAATGGGAGCTCTGGCTGGCTGCTCAGATATACTTATTAGACAGGACTTGGCCAGCTAATTAGTGGGTTTTCATTTTTGAAAAATAAATCCAAAGAGCAAATCCAAGTGTGCACCATCCTAAAACTAAAAGAGGAAGTTATATATCCGTGGTACTCATACCCACTATAAACATCCCCCAATTTGTTGGTTTACTTTCTTTGGACCAGATTACTCTCTTTCCTTTGAGTTTCTAGCTACCTTCATGAGGGTAGGAAGTCGAGTCGGACATGGGCTTTTTCATTCTACAAATTCACCTGGCTAAGAAGGCAAGTTGGGCCAAATGGCAGCCCATCAAGACTTGAAAATCCTCAAAAAATTACCTCTGGGTCAGCAGTCACCATGGAAGGAAGTGACCTGGGAATGGTGATAGTTTCTTACACAGTCCATCAATTAATCTTCATGATTTTATATATATATATATATATATATATATATATATATATAAATATTTTTCAATCTTCTTGATAGTTGAGATGTTATGTCAAAGAAGGGTGGCTGCCATCTGCAATGAAGTTTTCTCCTCTATTACTTGAAGCTTTAGCCATCTTTGCTTAAGCTTCTCATGAGCTCTCATTATTCACTACAATGTTTTTTAAATCTTTTAAAAATGGATGATGCTCCCTCCTTTTCCTCTTGTCTTCTGTATTTGTGCTACACATGCCTGGGTGATGAATGTATGTGTGTAGTTAATCATCATGTACAATGTATTTTATGTATACATTTTCAGAATTACAACCATGAGAATATTGGAGCCAGAGCAATAGGATACAAAATTGGTGAGTCACAATCCATATTGTTTTGAATTACTTATATAAAATTTATGTTAGCCTTGAATTATTCCAATCAAAAAAGAAAGGGGCACATAATCTGTTTATTTTGTTTTCTTAGAGTATATATTAAAAATAGAAAAATGAACATCTAGAAGATAAAATATTTCAGCAGAGTGCTTCCTTGGGATGTTGGGAGCCCTGTAATGTCTCTTGGAATTCAGAAAGCTCTTACATAAAACATTTGGATGACTTTAAGAGTAAATGTAAATAAATGAAAAGCATAAGGATTAAATTTTATTTGACTTACACATGAAAATTTTGAGGGAGAAGATTTTGGGCACATAGGCTCTGGACCCAGCAAAACAAGAACTATGGTAAATATTTACCAAAGTAGTTCACAAAACTCACAAGAAAAAGGTTTCCTAATAAAAAGATAGATAATTAATATTATTATAATAATGTTAAATCTTTTTAACTTAGTTGTTTGCTTGGGAATAGAGCATCTTACAAGTTGAATTTCATTGTCAACCATATATTTACCTAATATAGTTAAATAGAGATACACGTTTTGCTTCTAAAATTGTGAACTATCATCGAAAATCAGATAACAGATAGGTAACAATGATAGTAAATATTTCTACACACACATACACACAAAGGGAGGATCAGAGTTTTGTTTAAAAATTTTCCCATTGCTCAAAACTATTCCTTGGTAAGGTACTACCCATGTGTATATATGTTTATAACAAGTTTATATTCCTGATAGGACAGTCATACAAACTGTAACATGTTGTTTACAGATCCTGATGCTCTAAGGACAATATCAGTGCTATGACTGTTCAGAATTTGAAAAGGCATGAAGGATTTAATATCAAACATGAACTTCATTGTAATTAAATAGATGGACTTAATTTTTTTTTTTTTTTTTTTTGCTGTACGCGGGTCTCTCGCTGGTGTGGCCTCTCCCGTTGCGGAGCACAGGCTCCGGACGTGCAGGCTCAGCGACCATGGCTCATGGGCCCAGCCGCTCCGCGGCATGTGGGATCTTCCCGGACCGGGTCACGAACCCATGTCCCCTGCATCGGCAGGCGGACTCACAACCACTGCGCCACCAGGGAAGCCTTAGATGGACTTAATTTAAAGCCAATTGTATTTCAATTCCCTTATTTCCTAATACAAAATAGAAGAGGCAGAAGGATACCATCACATAAGAACAATTTCAACCAGAATAGTCTTAACTGGAAGGTTAATGATTGTAAATAAAATTCAATTTAAACAACCAAATGGAAGTGAATGTTCTGCCAGAAGCAGCAAAAATATATCTCAGGGTAATAAACTATACTATCTTCAGGACAGTATCCAGGGAAATAATCATCTTAATTCTCTCAGCAGATGATATCTATATTACAGTAAGGGATTTTTTTTTTTTTTTTTTTTTTTTTTTTTTACCATGAAGGTTATAATCTGCAATTGCTAATGAACCAGGTTTATTTTGTGTCAGGTACATACAGGAAATTTGTTGTTGTTGTTTTTTATTTTTTGTTGTTTTTATCGTTTTATGAGGGTAGCATTGGAGAAAGAAATTGGAAAACAGACACTTAGGACCAAACACACTAAGCCCAGTTCACTTCAAGATAGCAGAATGGATTCAGAATCTTCTTCAAAATGAAGAATCTATTCTTTTAATTATTGCTAACCTCCCAAAACAAGGGCTATTAATTTGCGTGAAAAGACCAATCATAGATTTTAGATTGGATACACATCACAGAGCAGTGATGACTCAATGTTGTTCACATTAGGATTACTTGAGAAACTTTTAAAAAACATAGAATCCTGAAGACCAGCCCAGACATAATGAATCAGAATTTCTTGTGTTGGAAGCTACTGCCTCGTAAGACATATAAAGGAGAGACTTCTCCCGTGACTTCTCTGCAGGATCTTCTCTGATAACTGAAGATGGTGGGGAGAGGAGTGGCACCAAGAAGCCTCCTATCATATCACCAGGGGTGCTTCCCTGTTCATCATTTTCCTGTCCTGACTTCACTTTACCTGATGCCACTCCACGGTCACTATGCTTGTAAAAGGCAGTGCATGAGTGTGGAAACTTTCACAGGAAATAAAAGGAAAGAACTAATATATACAGAGAATGCATTACATGCTAGATACTTATTGCATTTTATACATCCTATAACTAAAACCTCTCACCACTCCCATGGGGAGCATATTACCATTATTGAATAGATTGTACTGATTAAGGTAGCAGTGGAGAAAAGAATGGGACATTGCAACCAGGTCACAAGGTATGCAAGTGACAGAACTGGAATTTAGATTCAGTTCCAGTCCTTTTAATAATAATATGAGAGATATAAACCTTTTATTCTTTATTCCTCGGAATATGAAGACGCTGGTAAAATATAATGGAACCTCTTTTCTTCATTATAGGTGTGGGGGGAGACAGGTATGTCTCTTCTGACAAATCTAGAAATCTAAAATTTGTGACAACGAGTTTGAGAGATTAGAGATTATCTTGATACCACAGACTACCTAATTTCCATCTTACATCGTTTAACTTTTAGGAAATGTATAATCAATATTTCAACTGTCTGATTTCATTATTATGAATTTATCATATTGATTGAATTAGAGTTAGCAGCTTGTTTTTATTTATTAGCTTATTTCAAGAAAGGAAAGTGCTTCATTTATTAAAGAAAGTTGACAAAACAAATAGGTTCTTTAAAGAAAATTGCATACTGCAAAAGTGTTAAATCTATAAATCTAGTTGTTGCCTTCATTTTCTTCTTCTGTGATTTTTCTTAGACACCTTGTAAAAAATATTCAGAAATAGAAGCATGTACAACCAGGTGGAAAGCCAGATGGTCTCATAATTTTGTACACAGCCATTTGTGACTGTCTCTAACAATAATTGCAATCATGGCACTTCATATAAAAGGAAAGTGTTTCTGCCCATATTGGCTTTCTAATATTTGCATTCATTCATTCAAAAATGTCAATTTTTCACATACTTTTTGCTGGGAATTTGAAATTGAACAAATGGCTCTTGGAATAAGATTAGAATTCAACTTTAGAGTTTATAGACTGGACATTGTGCAAGCTCCTTGAAAAAAACAATCAGGTTTCATTTCTTGGAGGTTCTGTTTCACCAATGACCGTGTTTGACATGCAATTATGGCTCTTCTAATACTTTGTGAATGAATAGGCAATTGCACAGCAGGGACTCTTCTTGGCATGGTGTATTTTTTTTCCTCTTCACTCTATATATTTCTATACATACCACTGTCTTCACCAATACTCAGACAAGTGGCATGTCACTTCCCCTTTCATATGAGTCAATTTAATGAGATGTCACTTTGAAAAATATACTTGAACACAGATTAGAATGTTCTTTCTTTTGCAATGTGGATATTATGAAAAATAAAAGAGTCTGAGAGGCCCTGGGCCCCTTCAGATGATCATGAGGAACAGACATTGTGAAATACCTGATCATCTTGCTTTCCCAAGGAGGGGAGGTGAGTGCATCACCAGATGCAGATGTGTTCCCAGTTGTTGCTGGTTTTTGACACGTGCATAGAGTACACATGCATCAAATAAAATAAACACAAATGTGCTCTTTACAGGAAAGACACCTGGCTTTTGGGAAAGTTAAAAGTCCACATGATACCTCAGAAAATGCCTAAAAGGAAATGTAACTCACCATTAAATTCAATACTAAAATCCCTCTATCTTGACCTCTAAATTAAGTTACCATTTCCATTAGCATGCAAATAATACTCATACATATGCCTAAGTTTTCCCCAAACCCATAATCCTGGAAAGAAACAGTACCATGACCTGCAAGTATCGGAATTAGTTCTGCTCCACAGAAGAGAAAGCAAAAAGGGAAAAAGAGCTAACATCACTGAGCACTTAGCATATTCCAAGCATCATGCATGATGTTTTATTTAGGTCATCTCCTTCCCTCTCTTTGTGAAGGGACAAATGACAAGTGGAAAACAAATAATAGTATAGATTTCAACAAAAAAATATTCTTTTCATAATTATTGACTGCTATAGGCATTTTCCATCTACCAGTCTAGGGTAAGATGTAGCAAAAATAAAAGAAAATAATTTTAAAAACAACATGTTTTTCTTTAACTTGCTACTTGAATTTCTATCATTGGAAGCCTCAACCTGTAACTGAAAGAGCAGTCTGGCTGCTCGTTGCTCCAAAGCCAATAAAGAGGCAAGGTTGGTGGAAAGGGAAGTTTGCTCTATTTGGGATGCTGGCAACCAGGGGTGGGAGAGCGGGGACAGGGCAGTCTGTCCAAAGGCTGACTCCCTGCTCCTGCAACCAGTGGGCAAGAGCTTTTATAGGCTGAAGGAGGGGCTACATACAGAAACAGCACAGGCAGCTCTGACAGTAATCTTGAAATTGGTCATCGATGGTCTGACCAGTGTCATCTTGATTGTTTTAGGTACAGTTAGTGTTCAGTTCCAAGGTCAGTTTGTTCCCATTTACTTGAGGCTAGTTCTTGGAACTGGGGCAGCTTATGCCATGGCTACAGTCTGATCATCTTGTAGGTAACTTCTTCCACTTGGTAGAGGTTTCAATATCTATAAGACAGCTCAAAAGCTATGGCTCAGAATATTATCTATAGCCCTTGAAGAAGAACTAAAAGTCCTTGACTTTGCTTAATGACTAAACTACTATTATTCAGACTTGGACTGTTTTCCCTTGTTTCTGCATTTTCTCACTTCTCTGATTAAACCTACTCTTTGGCTAAAGATTTTCCACACATGAAAGGCAGAAGGAGGACACGGGAGGAAGGACCATAGTGTCCTGCTCCATTTCAAACCCACTGAGGCGCTCTGTCTCTGGTTAAAAAGGTGAGTTTCCTGTATGATCAAACTGCCATCTCCCATGTCCCCATGAAATGAATATGGACAAATGCTTTTATTCTAAACTGGGTTGCCCTCTGGGATGGATCGGAAGAAAAATATATTTTTTATCTCGTTTCCATGTTTGAAAATCAGACGACACAAATGTGATGACTTACAAACTTACTGCATTGTACACCCTCACCAAACTCACATACCTTACACAATTTTTTTCTATTAAAATGTGATGGTTCACCATGGGGAAGTTATTTAACTATTCCAAGCTGAAATCTTCTCATCTGCAATATAGGACTTTCTGTAACATATACCTCAAAGGTTGGTTGAAAGTATTAAATTACATAACTCAAGTTAACTTTTTTTTTTAACATCTTTATTGGAGTATAATTGTTTTACAATGTTGTGTTAATTTCTGCTGTATAACACAGTGAATCAGCAATACATATACATATATCCTCATATCTCCTTCCTCTTGCGTCTCCCTCCCACCTTCCCCATCCCACCTCTCTAGGTGGACAAAAAGCACCGAGCTGATCTCCCTGTGCTATGTGGCTGCTTCCCACTAGCTATTTTACATTTGATAGTGTGTATATGCTACTCTCTCACTTCTTCCCAGCTTACCCTTTTGCCTTTCCATGTCCTCAAGTCTATTCTCTACATCTTAATCTTTATTCCTGTCCTGTCCCTAGGTTTTCCAGAACCACTTTCTTACTTTAGATTCCATATATATGTGTTAGTGTATGATATTTGTTTTTCTCTTTCTGACTTACTTCACTCTGTATGACAGACTCTAGGTCCACCCCCCTCACTACAAATAATTCAATTTTGTTTCTTTTTAGGGCTGAGTAATATTCCATTGTATATATGTGCCACATCTTCTTTATCCATTCATCTGTCAATGGACATTTAGGTTGCTTCCATGTCCTGGCTATTGTAAATAGAGCTACAATGAACATTCTGGTACATGACTCTTTTAGAATTATGGTTTTCTCAGGGTATATGCCCAATAGTGGGATTGCTGGGTAGCACGGTAGTTTTATTTTTAGTGTTTGAAGGAACCTCCATACTGTTCTCCATATTGGCTGTATCAATTTACATTCCCACGAACAGTGCAAGAGTGTTCCCTTTTCTCCACACCATCTCCAGATTTATTGTTTGTAGATTATTTGATGATGGCCATTCTGACTGGTGTGAGGTGATACCTCATTGTAGCTTTGATTTGCATTTCTCTAATAATTAGTGATGTTGAGCAGCTTTTCATGTGCTTCTAGGCCATCTGTATGTCTTCTTTGGAGAAATGTCTATTTAGGTCTTCTGCCCATTTTTGGATTGGGTTGCTTTTTTTTTTTTTTTGATATTGAGCTACATGAGCTGCTTGTACATTGGGGAGATTAATCCTTTGTCAGTGAGTTCATTTGCAAATATTTTCTCCCATTCTGAGGGTTGTCTTCTTTATGGTTTCCTTTGCTGTGCAAAAGCCTTTAAGTTGCATTAGGTCCCATTTGTTTATTTTTGGTTTTGTTTCCATTTCTCTAGGAGGTGGGTCAATGTCATAGAGTGTTCTGCCTATATTTTCCTCTAAGAGTTTTACAGTGTCTGGCGTTACATTTAGGTCTTTACTCCATTTTGAGTTTATTTTTGTGTATGGTGGTAGGGAGTGTTCTAATTTCATTCTTTTACATGTAGCTGTCCAGTATTCCAAGCACCACTTGTTGAAGAGGCTGTCTATTCTCCATTGTATATTCTTGCCTCCTTTATCAAAGATCAGGTGACCATATGTGCGTGGGTTTATCTCTGGGCATTCTACCCTGTTGCATTGATCTATATTTCTGTTTTTGTGCCAGTACCACACTTCTGATTACTGTAGCTTTGTAGCATAGTCTGAAATCAGGGAGCCTGATTCCTCCAGCTCCGTTTTTCTTTACCAAGATTGCATTGGCTATTCAGGGTCTTTTGTGTTTCCATACAAATTGGGAATTTTTTTGTTCTTGTTCTGTGAAAAATGCCATTGGTAGTTTGATAGGGACTTCATTGAATATGTAGGCTGCTTTGGGTAGTATATTCATTTTCACAGTGTTGATTCTTCCAGTCCAAGAACATGGTATATCTCTCCATCTGTTTGTATCATCTTTAAATTCTTTCATCAGTGTCTTATAGCTTCCTGCATACAGGTCTTTTGTCTCCTTAGGTAGATTTAATTCTAGGTATTTTATTCTTTTTGTTGAAATGGTAAATGGGAGTGTTTCCTTAATTTCTATTTCAGATTTTATATTATTAATGTATAGGAATGCCAGAGATTTCTGTGCGTTAATTTTGTATCCTGCTACTTTACCAAATTCATTGATTAACTCTAGTAGTTTTCTGGTAACATCTTTAGGATTCTCTATGTATAGTATCATGTCATCTGCAAACAGTGACAGCTTTACTTCTTCTTTTCCGATTTGGATTCCTTTTATTTCTTTTTCTTCTCTGATTGCTGTGGATAAAATTTCCAAAACTATGTTGAATAATAGTGGTGAAGGATAACCTTATCTTGCTCCTGATCTTAGTGGAAATGGTTTCATTTTTTCACCATTGAGAATGATGTTGGCTGTGGGTTTGTCATATATGCCCTTTATTATGTTGAGGTAAGTTCCCTCTATGCCTACTTTCTGAAGGGTTTTTATCATAAATGGGTGTTGAATTTTGTGGAAAGTTTTTCTGTATCTATTGAGATGATCATATGGTTTTTTGCCTTCAATTGTTGATATTGTTTATTACATTGATTGATTTCGGTATATTTGAAGAATCCTTGCGTTCCTGGGATAAACCCCACTTGATCATGGTTTATGATCCTTTTAATGTGCTGTTGAATTCTGTTTGGTAGTATTTTTATGAGGAGTTTTTCATCTATGTTCTTCAGTGACAAATGCCTGTAGTTTTCTTTATTGGTGACATCTTTGTCTGGTTTTGGTATAAGGGTGATGGTGGCCTCATAGAATGAGTTTGTGAGTGCTCCTCCCTATGCTATATTTTAGAAGAGTTTGAGAAGGATAGGTGAGACATCTTCTCTAAATGCTTGATAGAATTCACCTGTGAAGCCATCTCGTCATGGGCTTTTGTTTGTTGGAAGATTTTAAATCACAGTTTCAATTTCAGTGCTTGTGACTGGCCTGCATATATTTTCTATTCCTTCCTGGTTCAATCTTGGAAGGTTGTGCTTTTCTAAGAATCTGTCCACTTCTTCCAGGTTGTCCATTTTATTGGCACATAGTTGCGTGTAGTAATGTCTCATGATCCTTTGCATTTCTGCAGTGTCAGTTTTTATTTCTCCTTTTTCATTTCTAATTCTATTGATTTGAGTCTTCTCCCTTTTTTTCTTGATGAGTCTGGCTAACGGTTTATCCATTTCGTTTATCTCCTCAAAGAACCAGCTTTTAGTTTTATTGATGTATGCTATTGTTTTCTTCAGTTCTTTTTCATTTATTTCTGATCTGATATTTATGATTTCTTTCCTTCTGCTAACTTTGGGGGGTTTCTTGTTCTTCTTTCTCTAATTGTTTTAGGTATAAGGTTAGGTTGTTTATTTGAGATGTTTCTTGTTTCTTGAGGTAGGATTGTATTGCTATAAACGTCCCTCTTAGAACTACTTTTGCTGCATCCCATAGGTTTTGGGTCATTCTGTTTTCATTGTCATTTGTTTCTAGGTATTTGTTCATTTCCCCTTTGGTTTCTTCAGAGATCTCTTGGTTATTAAGTAGTGTATTGTTTAGCATCCATGTGTTTGTATTTTTTACAGATTTTTTCCTGTAATTGATATCTAGACTTATAGCAGTGTGGTCAGAAAAGATACTTGATATGAGTTCAATTTTCTTAAATTTACCAAGGCTTGATTTGTAACCCAAGATATGATCTATCCTGGAGAATGTTCCATGAGCACTTGAGTAGAAAGTTTATTCAGTTGTCTTGGGGTGGAATGTCCTATAAATATCAGGTAAGTCTTGTTTAATGTATCACTTAAAGTTTGTGTTTCCTTATTTATTTTCATTTTGGATGATCTGTCGATTGGTGAAAGTGGGGTACTAAAGTCTCCTACTGTGATGGTGTTACTGTCAATTTCCCATTTTATGGCTGTTAGCATTTGCCTTATGTATTGAGGTGCTCCTATGTTGGGTGCGTAAATATTTAGAATTGTTATATGTTCTTCTTGTATTGATCCTTTGATCTTTATGTAGTGTCCTTCTTTGTCTCTTGTAATAGTGTTTATTTTAAAGTCTATTTTTTTCTAAAATGAGAATTGCTACTCCAGCTTTCTTTTGATTTACATTTGCATGGAATATCTTTTTCCATCCCCTCATTTTCAGTATGTGTCCCTAAGTCTGAAGTGGGTCTCTTGTAGACAGCATATATACAGGTCATGTTTTTGTATCCATTCAGCCAGTCTATATCTTTTGGTTGGAGCATTTAATCTATTTACACTTAAGGTAATTTTCGATACGTATGTTCCTATTAACAATTTCTTAATTGTTTGGGGTTTGTTATTTTAGATCTTTTCCTTCTCTTGTTTTTCCTGTCTAGAGAAGTTTCTTTAGCATTTGTTGTAAAGCTGTTTTTGTGGTGCTGAATTCTCTTAGCTTTGGCTTGTCTGAAAAGCTTTTAATTTCTCCATCAAATCTGAATGACATCCTTGCTGGGTAGAGTAATCTTGGTTGTATGTATTCCCTTTTATCACTTTAATTATGTCCTTCCACTCCCTTCTGGCTTGCAGAGTTTCTGCCAAAATATCAGCAATTAACCTTATGGGGATTCCCTTGTATGTTATTTGTTGTTTTTCCCTTGCTTCTTTCACTATTTTTTCTTTGTGTTTAACTTTTAACACTTTGATTAATATGTGTCTTGGCATGTTTCTCCTTGGTTTATCTTCTATGGTATTCTCTGTGCTTCCAGGACTTGATTGACTATTTCCTTTCCCATATTAGGGAATTTTCAACTATAATCTCTTCAAATATTTTCTCAGTCCCTTTCTTTTTCTCTTCTTTTTCTGGAACCCCTATAATTCAAATATTGTTTTGTTTAATGTTGTCCCAGAGGTCTCTGAGACTGTCCTCAATTCTTTTCATTTTTTTTTTCTTTATTCTGCTCTGTGATAGATATTTCCACTATTTTATCTTCCAGGTCACTTCTCTGTACTTCTGCCTCAGTTATTCTGCCATTGATTCCTTCTGGAGAATTTTTAATTTCATTTATTGTGTTGTTCATCATATTTTGTTTGTTCTTTAGTCTTTCTAAGTTCTTGTTAATCGTTTCTTGTATTTTCTCCATTCTATTTCCAAGGTTTGTGATCATCTTTACTATCATTACTGTGAATTCTTTATCAGGTAGAATGCCTATTCCCTCTTTATTTGTTTGGTCTGGTGGGTTTTTACTTCACTCCTTCAACTGCTGTGTATTTCTCTGTCTTCTCATTTTGCTTACCTTACTGGGTTTGGGGACTCCTTGTCACAGGCTGCAGGTTTGTAATTCCCATTGATTTTGGATTTTGCCCCCAGTGGCTAAGGTTTGTTCAGTGGGTTATGTAGGTTTCCTTGTGGAGGGGTCTGGTGCCTGTGTTCCGGTGCATGAAGCTGGATCTTCTCTTTCCGGCAGGCAGAACTGCATCCGGTGATGTGTTTTGTGTTGTCTGTGAACTTCTTATGCTTTTAGGCATCCTCTCTGCTAATCTGTGGCATTGTATTCCTATCATGCTAATTGTTTGGCTTGAGTTGTTCAGCCCTGGAACTTGCTGATTCTTGAATGGAGCTGGGTCTTTGCTTTGAGACAGAGATCTCTGAGAGAGCTCTTGACAGTTGATATTACATGGGACCAGGAGGACTCTGGTGGTCCAATGTGCTGAACTGGGTTCTCCCACCTCAGAGGCTCAGGCCTGACACCCCACCAGATCACCAAGACCAGGTCCTAGAGAGGAGGTGTGGCAGGGCATGCCATGCAGGACCACATGGAAAATCGCCCTGGTGGTCACAGGCAGAAGAAAGGAGTTCAGAAAGAGCTTAGGCTTTCATATTTATTGGGGTTTCTTTCATTCACGGTTTCTCTCTCAGGGAGTTTTTCCTCTTGAACTCCCTGGAGCTCAGGAGTTATGCATGTTGACAGTTAAGCACATAGCAAATGCTAATGAAAATATGCCATTTTTCCCATCTTGCCCCAAATGGTGAGATCTGGGAAAGAGATTTAGTGATGGTCATAGCTTCCAAAAGTTTTTCTTTTTTTTTTCTTATTCCATCAAACTCCTCTTCTATACTTGCTGAGAGATGTATGAATTGTTGAGAGTGAACAGCTTAGGCCTGAGGTACATCCCTCATTATGTACACAGTTACTTCCATGGACAACCATACAACACTTTTTAAAATATATTGTTAAAATACTAGCAAACAGAATCCAACAGCACATTAAAAGGATCATACACCATGATCAAGTGCAGTTTATCCAAGGAATACAAGGATTCTTCAAATACACAAATCAATCAATGTGATACACCATATTAACAAACTGAAGAAGAAAAACCATATGATCATCTCAATAATGCAGAAAAACTTTCTACAAAATTCAACACCCATTTATGATAAAACTCTCCAGAAATTAAGTATAGAGGGAACTTACTTCAACATAATGAAGGCCATTTATGACAAACCCACAGCCAACATCACTCTCAATGGTGAAAAACTGAAACCATTTCCTCTAAGATCAGGAACAAGACAAGGTTGTCCACTCTCACCTCTATTATTCAACATGGTTTTGGAAGTTTCAGCCACAGCAATCAGAGAAGAAAAAGCAATAAAAGGAATCCAAATCGGAAAAGAAGAAGTAAAACTGTTGCTGCTTGCAGATGACATGATACTACACATAGAGAATCCTAAAGATGCTACCATAAAACTACTACAGCTAATCAATGAATTTGGTAAAGTAGCAGGATACAAAATTAATGCACAGAAATCTCTTGCATTCCTATACACTAACAATGAAAAATCTGAAAGTGAAATTAAGGAAACACTCCCATTTACCATTTCAACAAAAAGAATAAAATACCTAGGAATAAACCTACCTAAGGAGACAAAAGACCTGTATGCAGAAAGCTATAAGACACTGATAAAAGAATTTAAAGATGATACAAACAGATGGACAGATATACCATGTTCTTGGATTGGAAGAATTAACACTATGAAAATGACTCTACTATCCAAAGCAATCTATAGACTAAATGTAAGCCCTATCAAACCGCAATGGCATTTTTCACAGAACTAGAAAAAAACATTTCCCAATTTGTATGGAAACACAAAAGACCCCAAACAGTCAAAGCACTCTTGATAAAGAAAAACGGAGCTGGAGGAATCAGGCTCCCTGAATTCAGACTATAATACAAAGCTACAGCAATCAAGACAGTACGGTACTGGCACAAAAACAGAAAAATGGTTCTGAAGAATCTAGGGGCCAGACAGGTATAAAGACGCAGACATAGAGAATGCACTTGAGGACCAGGATAGGGGGAAGGGTAAGCTAGGATGAAATGAGAGAGTGACATGGACATATATACACTACGAAATGTAAAATAGATAGCTGGTGGGAAGCAGTTGCATAGCACGGAGAGATCAGCTCAGCACTTTGTGAACACCTAGAAGGGTGGGATAGAGAGGATGAGAGGGAGATGCAAGAGGGAGGAGATACGGGGAAATATGTATTTGTATAGCTGATTCATTTTTTCATAAAGCAGAAGCTAACAAACCATTGTAAAGGAATCATACTCCAATAAAGATGTTAGAAAAAAAACTTAGGTTAAAATAATAAAAGAAACTAATAAAAAAGAATATGTATATTGTTAACATGTCTGTAATTTGGATTATATTTTTCCCACTAAGACATAATATTAAATTTTTTTTTTTTTTTGTGGTACACGGGCCTCTCACTGTTGTGGCCTCTCCCATTGTGGAGCACAGGCTCCGGACGCGCAGGCTCAGGGGCCACGGCTTACGTGTCCAGCTGCTCCGTGGCATGTGGGATGTTCCCAGACCAGGTCATGAACCCGTGTCCCCTGCATCGGCAGGCGGACTCTCAACCACTGCGCCACCAGGGAAGCCCTAAATGTTTTTTTTAAATACTTAATCATATAATATAAAAGACAGTATGAATAATAAAATACAATTAAAAAAAAAGTTTAATTCTCCAGACCACTGTTTATTATACCTCCATCACTTTTTTTTTTTTAATTCACTAGCTCAACTTTTTATCATACATTATCACCTCAGGACTCCTAAAAAGCTTAGATGTTGCAAAATAATGAATGAACCTTGTCCATAATAAGCATTGGTACTTTACAAAAATGCACATTTAGACCTATGGTTATAACCTAAAACTGTCTTCTAGATATGGAGATATTAGCTAAGAGCCCTTCCCTTCACCCTTCCTCTTACCCCTCCTCCAGCATATCAGCAACTAAGAACAGGACTATATGTAGCTCCAAGAGGTGGGTTAACATAGACGCTCCCAGAAGACACAGCCCTTCCTAAAAACCAACAAAAGGGCATTTATTAAGGAGTTATTTTACTACCTCTACTTTTAATATACTTTGGGCATTAGGACTTGCTTATTCTTTAATGCACAGCAATATTAACTAAAACACACAAATAGAACAATGGTTAGACAATCTGAACTTGTCTAAAGACTCATGGGCACAGATCCCTTCTCTGTACTTCCTTCCCTATCTGCTCCCCGCCTCCCCACCACCCTGAATAGTCAGCTTACTCTCCAAGACTCAAGTTTGACAATTTCCACTCCCCCAATACAACCATTCCTATGAATTAACAGAAAAAAAAAAATACTTAAAAGGTGTTACTTTTAACTCTCTACTTTCAACATGTGTTGCGCACTTTTACACATCTAGAAAGATTAGATGTTTCAAATACAGATTTAAGTTTGTCCACTATGTATACATGTAGAAGCACTGAAGAAACTGCACACAAAGGCTATAGTCACAAAGTGTCTCCTAAACAGGAACACTCTGGCCTAGAAGCTTCCCCTTCTCATCTCTATCAACCCAGTGGATAAGAATAATAAGCATCTGTAATGCTTAGAGGGGATTTTAACAATTTTACTTCCTCCAGTTGTTTTCAGAAGTCTTTCCTATGAATTTTAACACAAAGTGTACACAGTGTATTTATCGGCTATTTTTGTCAAACACTGGCAACCTCTTTAACATCTAGGAAGACTAGATGTTGTAAATTTGGACCCTCGGTCCTTTATGTACACTATATACACAGCCAAGTAAAACAAAACACAGAGACACACAAGATAATGGTTAGTCTTGGTATAAAGCCCTTTACACTTTCTTCTTTCTCCCTGAACCAGCACGAATAAAATAATGTGTACTGCTCAGAGAGGTGGTTTGATCATTTTGATCACTCCATTTCTAAAAGACAGTATTTCATATGAATTTTAACTAAAGGATATATCTACAAAATATGTTACTTCACTACCTCTACTTTTAACATACTTTGTGCACTTCTAAACATCTAGAAAGACCAGATGTTTTAAATAAGGACTTAAGTTTGTCCACTATATACACAGTAGTGTTGAATAAACTACACACATGTAACAATGGTTAGATCTGAAAGTG
Organism: Platanista minor; assembly: GCA_004363435.1. Classification (NCBI taxonomy): domain Eukaryota; kingdom Metazoa; phylum Chordata; class Mammalia; order Artiodactyla; family Platanistidae; genus Platanista; species Platanista minor. The sequence continues at coordinate 987 of RJWK010041543.1, read as the reverse complement.
TCTTCTACATAGGAACATTCTGATCTAGAACACTTCATTTCTCCCAGTACCTCCTTTCTGCCATCCATCCAACATTGGGCAAGTACAGGCACAGGTGTCACTTAGATGTGATTTACAATTTCACTTCCAAAGGCCCTTTTCAGAAGATGGCCTTCCAATGAATTTTAACACAAAGTGTACAAAATGTGTTAGTTTACTAACTCTACTTTTGTCATACATTGGCAACCTCTTTAATATCTAGAGACTAGATATTATAAAATTGGGACCCATTGGTCCAGTATATACAAAATATATACAGTAAAGTTAAGCAAAATGCATGTAATATATAGAGCAGTGGATAAGTTGAAATGTTCTAGTACCTTCTAGCAAAACATCTTTTGCAATCTCCCCTCCCACCTCCCTAAACCCAATGAACAAGCACAGAGTATACTGTTCAGAGAGGAGGTTTAACAATTCCATTTCCAAAGACAGTATTTCCCATCAGTTTTTAAAAGCTATTTACAAAAGTATTATTCTACTAAAACTACTTTTAAATACATCAAGCACTTCTAAACATCTAGAAAGAATAGATATTTCATATAAGAATTTACTTGTCCACTATGTAAACAGCACTGTTAAATAAAATTGCACACATGTAACAATGGTTACAATCTGAGGTATCTTCTAAATATGACCATTTTGGCCTGAACCATTTCCTCCTTCACTTCCTTCTCTCCACCGCCAATCCAGTGGACAAGTACATGCATGTGTAATGCTTAGAGGTGGTTGAACAAATTCATATCCAAAAGTCATTTACAGAAGACAAGCTTTCCTATGAATTTCAATAAAGTATACAAAGTGTGCTAATTTTACTACTTTGTCATACACTGGCAACCCCTTTAACATCTAGAGACTAGAGGTTGCAAAACTAGGACTCAATTTGTCCATTATATACACTATATACACAGCAAAACAAAATGAACATACAAAAAATGGTTTTGTCTGAAA